>JASDQU010306380.1:60412-84716 GCA_032191745.1 Picea mariana | reverse complement strand
ATGCATGTGCATTTTCCTTCATGTCCAAATACCTTTATCAATCTTGCGGTCCAAAACCCATGACTAGGGTTGACATCAATGACAACAATCACTATTCCAACACCAAGTAGCGTGACTCCTGATCACAGTCATACTGAGGTGCTACCTCACGCCCCTGATTGCTAGTGTCAACCCTCAAATCCCCAACAAAACTCTCTGCAAAAGATAAGGCACTAAACTTCCCCCTATCCATTGTGCTACTGGGCCCTCCTGTATGTGACTGCATATCATCACCAACTTCTAGATCCCTCTGAATTATATTGTATCATGTATGAGAAGTTGTATCATCCTGTGCACTCACCCTGCTACTATCATTTGTGCCTGGATCCCATAGAAATGTGTCCAGACACGTTCTATGGCTATCCCGACCAATAAGGAGTTCATCCTCATCACTACCTACCGGTACTAGAAGTAAGTGTCCCATCGAACTATTGGTCTCCACAACCTGATCAAACAATGGAATCTCCAAAAGGGGTGACCCACTCTCCTCATAGGCATGTGTAATATCAATTGTCTCCAAGTATGTCTCTCATGAGGGTCTATCTATTCCTGGTGTGCAATCCATGTGCAGGGCTCCACTACTATATCTCTAATGCCACTAATATCATCATGTTTCATGGCTATCATACATGTTTGACGAGGTACCAATTGTGTCACAGTCACCATAGGAATCTCATCATGCCTAGGCACTAATACGTGTGGATCTCTACTAGTGTCGCCACTCTATTGAAGTGTAAGGTCATCAACACTATGTGATATGAATTCTAAAGAACAGGTTCTATCATCCTGTCCATCCAATTGTTCCTCCAATGTGCAAGGGTCATTATCCTCCCCAAGTGTGCGAGAGTCACTAGTCTCTACAAGTGTACAAGAGTCACTAGCGTCATCGGACTACTCCAAATAAGCATCTATCATTGCATCCTCATACACCTCATCATCCTCACTATCATAGTGCACCTCAATAATGTGTCTCTTACCTTTACCCCTACATCTATGATCTAGATCCCAAGGCACTTTGCAGCTGTAGCAAAGTTGTCTACTCCTAATGGGTGTAGGAATGCTCTATTCTTCCTTCCATATGCTAGTTGGTAGTGATGATCTCTCCCCCATTTGTCTAATCAGTGCTCCATTATGTTGTATGTCGGCTATCAACTCACGTAGGGCTAACTCCAATTCATGTCTATCCATTTATCCCTATGGAAGACCCCTCACACTGGCAGGAATCTAAGATATGGATGCATGCGCTAATCCCCACTGGCTGGGAGGATCAATGCTCTGATACCACTATAATGTTCCCAAGCCAAGATGCTAAGAGCATTATGTTTTTCATGAATTTTTGAACGTTTTCTGGTTGCGGCATTTCGTCAAACACTTTGCATTCTTAAGTCTCATGAGTTGTGAAAGGGTTTATATTGATGGTTTTTATGTGTGTTTTCAGAAATAATCAACATAAATATAGCAATGGAACATACCTCAACAAGATGCAAGATCAACAATACAAGATATAACCCAAATATACCTTAGATCTGATATTATTCATAACAATGGCTTTCCTCACAAAAAATGGGGCAGATCTGGAATACATATAAGATAGTAGAGTATCTGGCCTCCAAAATACAACATAGAAGAAGATCCAGGATTCCAAAAGCCTCTCCAATCTATAGAACAAAAACCCAGATGAACCAACGCATAACCGAGCTGAAATATGAAGATCTCCCTAACACAATGCGCCCCTCACTAGCTGAATCAAACCAAGAATTAGGCCTCCAAGAAACAAGTTGTTGAATACCCTAAGAGAGATGCCAAACTGTAGATCCGGCCAAGGGGAACCCCATGGTAAAGTCTCAGACTGAATGATGGAGATCTGACCCTCCGAATGGTTGAATCATCTATCTGCAGTGCGGCCTCCTGGCTGTAGAAGACCAAGAATTCAACCTCTATGAAGATGGCCTCCAAATCCTCTAGAAAATATCCTAAACTATATTTCGGGCCACTGGAAACCCCCTAGTAGAGTCTCAAGCTAAATGAAATGGATTTGACCCTCCAAATGACTAGATCCTCAATTTATGGTGCCCCCTCCTCTCTCCAAACCTATACTGAGCTCCAATAAATAATACAGCAGAGAAACCTCCTCCGAAAAAGGCTATGAAAATCTCCCTAGGCCCTACAAAGAATACTCAGAAGTATGTTTGCTCCAAATCCTTCTTCTATGCCTGGAACAAACTCCTCTCCACAAGATGGTGCACCCTCCTGCTGGAAACCCTCCTGAAGTTGTGCCCTAGCTCTCTCTGAACCTATGGCTGATGTAGAAACCCTATGTAGCGGAATGGATCTTATGTAGAATGGTGAGGGAGGAATATTTCACCTCCATGACCAAGCTTGGACCAGATTGGGTGGGATCTTTCACCACCGAGGTGATCTCTAGGGTTTGTTAAGTCAAAACCCTCAAACCCCCCAAGTGCATGGGTTCACTAGCAATAAGCCAAATATCAAAATGATAAACAACATGAATGAGATATTAGAGGCCCCTATCTCTCTTTTATCCTCCCTGCTCACCTTGTCTCTCCAAAGTGACTTTTACTTTATTTAATTATTAATTAATTAATTAACCATTTTACCTCTGAAAATTACCTCATCTCTCCTTGTGGCTTCCCTGGCCACTGAAAATCACTTATCATCATCCTATCTTGTAGTGTTGTTCCTCTCAATTCCAATGAGCTATTACACTAAGAGGTTCCTCCAAGTATTATGACCAATATGACCTCCTTAGTGAATTTAATTAACCTATAGCCCAAAATAACTCAAAATCATAGAAATCGCCGGAATGCAACGGAACCAAAGCCAAGTTGTGCGGAATGGATCATAATGATGAAATGAGATGAGTGATGCAATTCGGGCCCCAAAATACCCCTCAATAGTCCCTGTACTCGTTGTAACCTCCATCTAGCTACTCTGGTCATCATAACACTCTGTAATATAATGATGTCCCAAAGTGGGGACATTACAAGTTTCTGATGGGGGAAGAATCAACAAAAGTATTTTGATGATTTGAAAAGAAATATCAATCAAACACCAGTGATCGCGCTACCAAACTTGCAGACGCCCTTTGAAGTGAAGACAGATGCAAGTGGGTATGCCATGGGAGCAATTTTGATGCAAGGAGGAAGCCATGTATGCTATCATTCTGAAGTGTTTCTTGGTAAAGTTATTAACTACCCTACCTACAACAAGGAGATCTATTCCTTGATACAATATGTTAAAAGTGGAAGCACTATCTGATGGGAAAGGAGACCATCATCCACACAGATCACTGACAACTCTAGTATTTGCAGGCCCAGAGTAAGCTACAACAAACCAGTCACTACAAATGGATGAGGTTCATACAATAGTTTCATATAGTCATAAAGTGTAATAAGGGTAGCACAAACAAGTTGGAAGACATGACACCCACATCCAATATTACAAATTTGGTAACTTTGATGCCCATGGAGCCTTTTACCCATGATGCATATAGAGAGGCATACACAGAAGATGAGGAATTCAAGGAGGTGTTTCAACATCTACAGGCCCAAATTCATATAGAAGAAGGTGAAAACAAGGTTTACTATCATTTCCAAAATGTTTTACTCTACAATCTTGATAAGCTCTATGTCCCTAAAGGTGTATGACTTCAACTTATAAGAGAGTCTCACACCTCCAAGGTTGTAGGATATTTTGGTGTTGGGAAGAAAATTTCCAATTTACAGAGGTATGTGTACTGGCCCAGAATGCAAGAAGATGTAGCACAATATATTAGAGGATGTATATTTTATTGTACCAGCAAGCTCAGTAACAAGAATAAAGGTTTATATCATCCCTTACCTATACCCACTTGACCTTGGGAAAGCATTTCCATGGATTTTGTGGGAGGTTTACTGACCAAACAAAAGGGACATGACTATTTATTTTTGGTAGTTGATATGTTCAAAAAGATGTGTATTCTCATGCCTTGTAAAAATACCATCGGCGAACAAGAAGAAGAAAACAAGTTCTTTGAATAGGTCTAGGTGCACTTTGGGATACCAAGGAGCATCATCTTGGACCGAGATATCAGATTTCTTAGTGCATTTTGGACTACATTGTGGGAGAATATGGACACTAATTTGAAAAGGTATATTTCATTCCATCCACAGATAGATTGGCATATGAAGTAGTAATAAACATTTTGGTGTAACTTTTGAGGGGTTACAATCAAAATCATCCAAGACATGGGATTAAAATATGATCTATATACAACACACTTATAATAGAGCATTATGTTGATTTTCCAATGGATTCAACCCTTGGTATGCAATAATACCATGTTTATCTCTTACCACTCTACTCAACACCCGACAATTAGCTCAAAATAAAATCACTTTATATACTAAAAGCACAATTGAGTAATCAACTAAACATGCAATGGAAACATAAACAAGGAAACCAAATCAAGCACAGATAAACGTCAATATTTTTAGGTACAAACCCAAGAAATAATTATGTCTATGTTTCCCACCACTAAATGTGGCTTAATTCTCCATGGGTGTTCTCTGATTTCCCTTCACACATTGTTCGTCAATGATTATAACCTTGCATGATCTTGTACATTTCCCATCAATGATCATAATCATAACCTTTCATGAGCATATATTCATGAATTGTTGGCAGTCCGTCCCCTCTACTTTGAAGCCTATGTTTTATTGTGACAATAGGTGATGACACAATCATTGACATGCAGGGGATGGCCCTCCGTCCACCTCATAGCTAGTGATTTATTTTCTGTAATTGTCAATTCCAAGTTCTACTCTGAAAATTCATTTCGAAAGATAAATCCATCAATAGTTACAATGCAAAGATAATTTGAATACTTATGTCTATGATTCCCACCACGTAACATGGCTTCATGCTCCATGGGTGTCGTCTGATCTCCCTTCACACATTGATCGTCAATGATTATAACCTTGCACAATTTTGTACATTTCTCGTCAATGATCATAATCATAACCTTGCATGAGAATATATTCATGAATTGTTGGCAGTCCATCCCCTCTACTTTGAAGCCTATGTTTGATTTTGACAACAGGTGATGACACTATCATTGACATGCATGTGATGTCCCTTCGTCCACCTCATAGCTAGTGATTTATTTTTCGTAATTTCCAATTCCAAGTTCTATGCTAGAAATTCATTTCGACAGCTAAATCGATCGATAGTTACAACTCACCTGCAAGTCAAATAAATTGTCTTACATACTAGATTCTATTCTCTCTGTTATTGAAAATTTGTATAGCACTTGTGAAATCATCACACTTAGCCGAGAATGAAAACCACAACCATGCCCATCATGGTTGTGTTCGACTAAAAGAAAAATTGAAGAAAAAAAAGTGCATCTATTGCGGAGGCAGAGGCAACAACCCTATGCTTGGAAATGGAAAAATAGTTTCCCTCTTCCATTACAATATGGAGGAGTGGTTCACTAAATGTTCTAAATTCCCGTGCATTATCCCACATTTCTAATGGTTGGTTCGATGCCCAAGTGGAAACCACTCGATACCCACGTGGTAACTGGACAATTTTTTTAGGGACATGGTTTATCGATTCAACGCGGTGTGGTATACAAGCCGCATGTTAAGTTGAATGAATTTTAAATATACGAGGGTGTATAGTTGGCTTTTGATTGATTTTGCAGAGCCTTTGAAACCATAACAAATTATGTGATTGATTTCGGGTTGTGTTTAAAACCATAACAAATTATGTGACATTATCTAGCTTTTTAATAAATTAGTGTATTGTTAATGTTAACTAGATTTTAGTTGTATTGTATTTTTCAATTGCTAAGGGTTCATTGGCATCCTCTCTTTTTCAGCTAAATATCTTTAAATTTTTGTTTTAAAAATGATGATATTCTTTTAGGTCAAGTTTATTATTTTTTTTAATTCAGATAAATTACTTTCTAATGTGTATATGGTATAATTCGTCAATTTATTATTATTATTATTTTATATATATATTCAAGTAAGAAAAAAATTACAAAATTAAGAATTTAGTTTATATTAATATAATATTAATATTTTAACTTGTATTTATATTATTTATATTGTAACGTTCTTCACTTTGGTTGAGATTCATTACATGTGGAATACACTTAAAAAAATTCTACTAACATATCCTGAAGTTACATGAAAACATAGATTTAACCATTTGTTGATACCATTATTTAAATGCAACTACAACATGATAAACTAACATGAATGCGACAAATAAATTCATCAAAAAAATATATAATTCATTCTCGTACATAGAATAAAATGCATGACACTTAAACTCATAAAGTAACTAAGAAAATAGATAAAAACCCTTATATTTTTTAAATCAGTTGTGTAACCATCTATTTAGGATGAATGTACCACCCAACCATTGACTTGTTGTTCCATATCTCAATAGAAAGTCACCCCTGAGTTGGGGATAGGAATCCAAAAAATAGGGTGTCTCTCGCTTTCCACTCATAGCTCACATAATTCCGCAACCCACTACCATTATCCTACAAATATCCTGAATTATATAATTCCACAACCCACTGCCATTATCCTACAACTATCCTGAATTATATAATTCCACAACCCACTACCATTCTCCTACAGTTATCCCGAATTTCCTTCATTTTTCTTCCTATCAACTTGCCCAACCCAAGGAATGTACCCCTTCACTACTCTTAGTCCATTGGGTTGTATCATTCATTTATCATGGTCTCTCTCACACACTTACCAAAAATTTCACTAGTGGAAATTCAAAGGAACTCGCTGCTAGGAAAACTACAAGAAAACAAAATAACAACAAGCTTGTTTCTCTAGTGCAACTCACACACATGAGTTCACTATTCATGCCACAACCTGGTTCTCCTGAAAACCTAAAAAATTGCCTCTTCTGCAAGCCTAACAACTTTCTTCTTCAATGGTCAACAACTCCAAACAAATGCTAATGTGTCCACCATTGTTGCCTCCAAGTTCCAACACTTTGCTCCCCCTTATTGTCCCTAAAATCTGCATGTAAAAATTTTTACTTTTCCCATACAAATTTCCTTTATTTCCCCTTACTTGATTCATACTCTTCCCTAAGATGATTTTGCTTTGCCCCATGCTCCCAATAATTATGGGATGTGATTCCTCACACCAACCCTCTTACATGTATTCAATGATTGGGATTTTCTACACTCAAGGGAAAAAATAGAAGGTTCACTCAAAACATTAAAATGAGGAAAAGGATTTGGGAATTAAACTTGTGAATAAAATCCCCCTTTTTAGACACCTCCTCTTTTGTGTATTACTCATCCCCCATCTCTGTCCATGTCCCCCGAGAGTTGACATCACATTTTATTTATTAAAATTAGATATACAATTTGCATATCACATCGCTTGGCCAAAACGACATATCATATTTACATTATGCATTAATTAAATTGAGGACTATAGCAGGGACGTCACATTATCCCTCCCCTAAAATTTTGCATCGTCCTCAATGCACAACACTATGTCGAGATACATGTACAAATTTACATCATAATACTAAGAAAATAAAATTTTGCAATTTCAAAACTTTAACAACAGTTCCAACCATAATAATTTGTTCTTATCAACCTGCTTACCTAAGGAATGTACCCCCTTCATGGATCTCAGTCCATTTGAATATAAAAATATTTCATCAAGGCTCCCAACATAATTTGGCTAGGAAAAATATGGGATGTGGTTATGGAACTCTAGCTGCCCAAAATGGGGTCTTGTATTGCAATACCCCTATTTCCCCCAGCTTGTAACTAATCATTAATTATGATCACCATGCTATGGCATGTGAACAATGTAAATGCATTATTGTTTATATTTCCAATAATTGACTATGGGGTGAAGCCTTGAAGTACTAGAATTGATATCACTAGAGGAAAGACTGAGGTGACCGTAGAGAGGGTTCATTATGTCAAAATGACCCAAATTATCCTTGCTGAAATAATAAGCCTCATCCTGATCCCAAAGAAAAAAAAATCTATTAATGAAAGAAGGACTAGAGGTTGAACAATTAACTACCCCAATGAATGGAAGCATGGAGAGTCTAGCTGAGGAGACAGAAAACTGTCATCCTGAAGTACCACATAATGTCGTTTCCTTGTAGACCCAGATTGACCCAAGTTCCTTCTAATAGAAGGAACAGGACATGTCCAAAACCTCCTTGGGGAAAAAGGAGAGGGCGTGCAAGAGAATAAAGATTCAGAAAAAGAATGGGAACCAAACCATTCCATAAAGGAGGAAGAGAGTGCGTGAGGGCTTTCCAGTTGAGAGGAAGAACTGTAGATTAACATGTTTTGGTTACTGGAGAGAAAAAGCGAAAGGATCTCTTACAGTTTGTAGAAAACATGACTTGAGAAGAAGGTCTGAGCTTGATGCTAGGGGATCATCTGATAAACCGCGCAGAGGTTGTGACAGAGAAAGAACCTCTGATAAACTGCAAAAGTTCCCTAGTGATATCATGTCTTGGCACGGGGGTGGCCAGAGTGCTAAGAATGAATCCATCTAAGCCTACGATTGGGTGGAAAGGAGAACACCCATAGTCAGTTGGACAGTGATCGAATGTAATAGATAAGTATTTCATATACCTTGTGTAAAAGAATTGAAATGAGTGGTTGGATGTTTATGTCTATGACTAAAATTTGCATTGCATGATTGATATTAGTAATGGTTATTGTTCTTCTGTGAACCCCTACATTTGAATGGTTTATGTTTTCCTCTTCTTAGTAGCAAGAGAACTATTAGACATGGGTCTTCGAATGAAATTAGGAATAAGATTATGGTTTTTGTGCTGGTTGGAAAATCCTACATGGAATTTTCCCAAGGATTGGTTTTGTAATGTAAGAGTCGGGGAAGACTTCGCTAGAATGCTTCAGTCCCGTTGATCCCTCAAAAATACCTTCCCCTGTTTTAGAACTTAAGTTCTGTGAGTGGAAGGCACTTCCTTCAAACCAGTCGACCAAGAGACCATGGGCTCATGCCCATGACCTTAACCAATTCTTGGATAAGAATTGTGAGTGTAGCCTCTGGAGTTTGAAAAAGTTCCATAAGACCAGGTCCATGGAACCCTTCACTACACTAAAAAAGGATATAAGTTATTCGGTACTCAAGGATTCTAGATCTCTGGGGTTAATGAACATTTCCATGTCCAATTGTGTCGAAGGAGACCTATTGGACCGGTAACTTGATGGTTGATCGAAAGTTGGCAGTCGTTTAACCGGTATCGTGGGATTCATTCCCTTGTTAAATATCGATCCACTTATCGATCACAAAGTTACGCAAGCCATAGATATGAGGATATTCTAGATCTCCCCTGACCCTTGGATCTATGTTGTGGTCAGTCCAGCGTTGACTACTCCGAGAGAAAACGGGTGTTAAATGGTTAGAATCCCCAAATTCTGAAGTCACGAAGTGACGAGGACCATCGATTCAAGAATACTCTGGGACCTCTCTTTTGACCATTGGATCTAAACAATGGTCAATCTTGCATTGACCTACTCTGGGAGAGAAAAGGTTTTAAATAGTCAGAACCTCTAAACGTTGAACTCGTGAAGTAACATGGACCGTAGATCTAAGGACCCTTCTCGACCGTTACATTGAGCTTAGTGAAAGGATAGCATAAAGTACTTTGGTGAAGTCCTACTCTAGGAGGTTCGATATGTTGGTGAATGAGAATATTGTCGGAGCGTTGAAGGTCAGAGTGACGTGGTATGTTGATGTTACCTAGGGTGACGTGAACCCATAGTAGGTGTGCCACATGTCACCATGATTTGTGACTTTCACAGACCTTATGTGTTAAATAGACCTTGGCACATGTCATGAGTTGATTGGGCCACGTGTCACCCTTGTCTTCTGCCAAATGTCTTTCATTGGATCAAACCAAGGAAGATTATGGGTCGTTCGATCATTATTCGACTCTCTGGCTAAACCCCACTTCAGGTGACTCAGGATGGAAGGCATGGATTTTTCCCGAAGCACCGAAGGTCGGAGTGACATCAGTAGATAACATGGACAAAGTACACGGTGGAGTCCCACCGTGTGACAGAGCCACTGCATGTCAGCACATGGCCAAGCCTTGTGTCCTACTAATTTATCGTATATGGTATAGAGTTGGATAGATGGGTACCATGTGTCAACGTGGCATCATCTCCATGTATATAACAGGTGGCAGATGGTAGTAGGGACACTCGTGCAGAATGCCATGTACGCAAGAAGGACCCGTTCCAAGAGCTCGAGACTTCAGAACTCCGAGTGTTTGGAGTGCTAAGACCCAAGCTCCAAAAAGGGTCAAAGTTCCAAAGCCATGTGGCAGGACTCTGGGGTTTGGACTTCCATAGGATTTGAAAATAGAGAAAATGGTTAAAGCACCGAAGCACCGACATGTCGAAGCACCAAATTTTCCCTTTTGTAGTGTCAAGCTCCGATAGGAAGGTCTTGTGTGCGTCATGGTGATGTGGCATGTCTACATGGCTCCACATGGCATCATAGGATTGGACAAGAATTAGGTGTGGTAACCCACCCCTCAAGTCAATTCCAAGCGATTGGTTAAGTGCAGGTAAATCTTAACCATTAGATCCAAAGGTGGACATAGCTCCACCATAGCTTCTGGAGTAGAGATAGGCTTCGGGACTTCAGGTCTCTGGGAATATTCAACATTGTACAAAAGAGAGTGGAAAGGCTGAAGTATGGAGGACTAGGTTCCATCATTGATCGCATGGTAAGGTAAAAAGGGAATAATAAGAAGCATCGAGGTTCTAGGAGTGGATAAGCCTGCGACAACTCGGCATAGATTTTCCCCTGTAAACCCTTAATCCATGACCATGTCATTTCCAAAGGATGATGACCGAGGCTGCAACAGTTCCATGTTGTATGGTACGAGGAAAGTGAAGCCATGTGGCGAAGGGGGTGGCCATTCACCAATGACACCCTGAAAACTTCAGAAGGCCTTAAATCTCAAATCATAACTCAGTTTCGGACAAGCTTCTAGTCATTGGAAAAATCTTGGAGAGAAGAAGGCAATGGTACCTCTCTTCGAGGAACTCAGAGAAGCTATAGGAATGTGAAAAATGTATATCTCATCCCTTAAAATGGTACTTAAGGGGTTGGGTGTGTTACAAAGTGGTATCAAAGTGGGAAACAACACTTGGCTTGCTTGGGCTCATGAAAGAGTCAAGTGATTATTTTTCTTTCTTAGAAAACTTTAAGGGAGAGGGAACCCTTCCCTACCCTATCTAGCAGAGCATGATTCAAACACAGGCCTGGATGGGCTGGAGAATAGTCATAAGACTAGTTTACCAAAGATAATATGAGCATGTTGAGAGTATTAATGTCGTATGGAAATTATCTGCATAAGTTTCTTGACGAGAAGGATTCATATTAAAATTCAGTTGGGATTTTACCCAATGAGATTGAATCATGCTAGATTGTGGCAAAAGAAGCCTATCATTTATTTTGGAGAAATGATATTCAGTCCTACAAAAATGGGATTATGCCGAGGGGAATTGATATAAAACTTGGATGCAAATCACAAAAACATGTTTTAAGGAGTACTTGAGTCTAGAAGGAAAATGGACTGAATAGGTGGCTGGATTGCCTTAAAAGTGGGCTTATGAAGCCTCTGTTAATTAAAAGTGTTGATTAAATGAAGGATTTGGAATTGGGAGAACAATCCTCCATGTCTAGAGGCCTTATTAGAGTAGGTGAGATCAACCTACTTGACCTGTTATAACTGAAAAACTTCCTACTGGGGTAATCTCTCTTTGTAAAATAAAAAGTCATGAGGACTGAGAATGAACCTCATGGAAAAATTGAAATGACATGAGCAAGTTCAAAATCTCATGGTTTTGATAGGGAAGTGTGTATCCCTATTAACTTGAGGGCATCTCTAAGAAAGAGGAATGGGTCTAGTGACCATTTTTTGAAAAGGGAGAGCATGTGCAACTCTCTACATCTGAAGGAAACTGAGAAAAAAAGTTGTTTCTGGGTGCAGGAATTGTTGGGCAACGTTTTCATAATCAAGCTGATAAACAGAGTTGTAGAAATATGGAGTGATTTAGTGAACAATCACAACAGTCTCCCTTTCTTGGTGGATAGAAAACTAATCTACCAAAATTATTGTCGGAGGAGTAGAGTGACCTCTGTCCCTGAATGTTGTTGAAAAAAAGGAATAATTATGGGTGTAATGGTTAAGTTTGATCTACATTTACATCATATCTTATGTTTTAATGAGAATATGAAAAACAACTAGAACCTCTACAAAATTTTTAAAAAAAGAGATGGAATTTCTACCCAATACTAATTATTATCTAGAGATACTCTAGAGTTCTGTATTAAAATACTTAGTAAGTAACATACTTTAAAATTTGTATTTGGGGAAATAGTCCAAATGTTATTAGACATTAACATTCATTATAAATGAGGTAAAATGGTTAATGAAATTTTGATCCTGAATGTGGTAAAGGAAGTGTCGGGAAACTTCTAGATGACCAATCAGTCAAGCTGACATCCAAAGGTGGATGGTATCCATATAAGGTAGGGCTTGGTATGCTCAAGTAGTAGTGAGAGGGAATCTAGAAAAGGATTCCCTTGATAAAAACATATGTAAACCAAAAATGGTTTGAGGCATGAAAGAGAAGCTTGATAAGTTGTCTTGTTTCCTTAGGAACTGTTGGATTTTCCCAGATATCTAGGTTGTTGAATAATTTTATAATACCAGAGGAAAATTTGAGTCACACTGATTAAACTCAACTGATATTTGAGTTACTTTTGGAAAATTTGGTATGTTGAAAGGATGCATACATAAATAATGATATTTCCTTTTTCTTTGTACCCTCAAATAGATGAAAATGATTTGGACTGTTAGTATGCATAGTTTTGAAAATATAATGTGCATGAAAACTGACAATTTGTTTGGCTGAGGAATGTTGAAATTGTAGGAAGAAAAGGGTCTTGAATATGGTAGTGTTGTAAGACCATAAGGAAGACCAATTTCCTGTTGAGCTAAACTGTTATGAGAAGGAAATTCCCATACTTTTGAATCTGTTTCCTGTGTGGAACAAATTTGAAAATAAATGTGGAATTTCGAAATTTGTGGGTGACAATTTTTCAAGGAAATTCTAAATTTGAAATTGATGATAATATCTCATAAATTATGTATATCTGTGATACAGGTGAGGTGAAAAAAATCTGTCTCGGGAGGATAGATGAAGGATGTCAAGATGGAAAGCAAGAAAGAGGCTACTATTGAGACATGAGAACCCTATGGTAAGACATGATCTCCCTAGAATATGTTGTGTTGTGGTAAAACAAGCTGGAGGGATGCCTCAGCAGAGCAAGTATGAGGGACACCTTTACTCTAAGTCTCAATGAATTCTTTAGAACTCTTCCTGTGCGAGAAATCCTTGGAAAGAAAATATGGATCACTCGATGGACTGTATAGCAGAGAAGGGGATTCCTGAGCATGGGCCTAGAGGGTGAGAGACCACAGGGAAGAGAAGACTTTGATAATTCTCATAAAATATTGATTGGGATCATGCACACAATGGGTATGTCAAGGAAAGATAGTGGGCCAAGATAAAAATACATCCATGTGGATGAAAATACATGAACTGAATAGATAATTATTATGTTAGATTATGAAATTTTCCTCTTGAATTTTGAACAACAGTAATTTTTTTTCGCATGAAATTGTGATTAATATGCTTGTTGTCCAAAATTATTGAAGGCAGGTGATGAGGACCAAGGGTATGGAAAGGACCTGACCAAGAAAGAGGATCAATATTTCTGAAGCAGTTGAATGATAAAGGAATGACATGTGTTACTAAGAAAGAACATCGAGGATGATGTTCCTTTTAATGGGGAGGGGATTGTAATACCCTTGTTTCCCCCATATTGTAATTAATCATTAATTATGATCATCATGCTGTGGAATGTGAACAATGTAAATGTATTATTGTTTAGATTTCCAATAACTGAATGTGGGGGTGAAGCCTTGAAGTACTAGCCATGATATCACTAGAGGAAAGAGTGTGGAGACTATAGAGAGGGTTCATTATGTCAAAATAAACCAAATTCTCCTTGTTGAAATAATAAGCCTCATCTTGATCCCAAAGAAAAAAAATTAGTTAATGAAAGAAGGACTGGTGGTTGAACAATCAACTACCCCAATGAATGGAAGCATGGAGAGTATGGATCAGGAGACATAAAATTTTCAGCCTGAAGTACCAAGGAGTGCAGTTTTCCTACAGGCCCAAATTGACCCAAGTTCCTTATGACAGAAGAAACATGACAGGTCCAGAACTTCCCTAGGGAAAAAGGAGAGGGCACACAAGAGAAGAAATATTCAGAAAAATAAGGGGAACCAAACCATTCCAAAAGGAGGAAGAGATCCCATGAGGGCTCTCCAGCTAAGAGGAAGAACTGGAAGATTACATTGTTCTGCTTATTGGAGAGAACAAGAGAAAGGATCTCTGAGATTTTGTAGAACAAATGACCTAAGAAGAAGGTCATGAGATTGATGTTGGGGGATCATATGATAAACCTCGCAGAGTTTGTGAAAAATAAATAACCTCTGAGAAACTGCAAAAGTTCCCTAGTGATATCATGGCTTGGCATAGGGGTGGCAAGAGCGATAAGAATGAATGCCTCTAAGCCTACAATTGGGTGGAAAGGTTAACACCCATAGTCATTTGGTCGGTAATCGACTGTAATAGATAATTATTTCATATACCCTCTGTAATATAATTGAAATGAGTGGTTTCATGTCTGTGTCTATGATTAAACTTTGCATTGCATGATTAATATTACTAATGCTTATTGTTCTTCTATGAACCCCTGCATTGGAATGGTTTTTGTTTTCCTCTGCTTAGCAGCAAGAGAACTATTAGACATGGGTCTTCGAATGAAATTAGGAATAAGATTACGGTTTTTGCGTTGGTTGGAAAATCCTTCAGGGAATTTTTCCAAGGATTGATTTTGTAATGTAATAGTCGGGGCATACTTCGTTGGAATTCTTCAGTCCCCTTGACCCCTCGAAAATACCTTCCCGTCTTTTAGAACTTAAGTTCTATGAATGGAAGGCGCTTCCTTCAAACCATTCGAACAAGAGACCACAAGATCATTCCCATGACCTTAACCAAATATTTGCTAATAATTATGAGTGTAGCCTCTGGAGCTTGACAAAGTTCCATAGGACTAGGTCTATGGAACCCTTCGCTCCACTAAAAAAGGAGCGAAGTTATTCAGGACTCTGGGAGTCTGGAGCTCCGAGGTGAATGAACATTTCCACGTCCAATTGTGCCAAAGGTGACCTTTCAGACTGGTAACTTGATGGTTGATCGAAATTTTGTTTTCATTTACCCGTTATCATGGGATTCATTTCCTTGTTAAATCCCTATCCACTTCTCGGTCGCGACGTAACATGAGTCGTAGATCTGAGGATATTTTCTGTATCCTCTCACCATTGGATCTACGTTGTGGTCAGTCTAGAATTGACCACTTCGGGAGAAAAAGGGTGTTAAATGGTTGGAATCCCCAAATTTCGAAGTCACGGAGCGATGAGGACCGTCGATTCGAGGATACTTTGGAACCTCTCTTTTGACCATTGTATCTAGACCGAGGTCAGTTCGACGTTGACCTACTCTGGGAAAGACAAGGTTATAAACAATCAGAACCTCTGAATGTCGAACTTGTGAAGTAATGTGGACTGTGGATCTAAGGAGCCTTTGGGACCCTTCGTAACCATTATATCAAGACTAGTGAAAGGATAGTGTAAAGTAATCCAGCGAAGTCATACTCTGAGAGGTTCAACATGCTCGTGAATGAGAATATCATCAGAGCGTCGAAGGATGGAGTGACGTGGATTGATAATTTCACCTAGGGTAACGTGGACCCATAGTAGGTGTGTCATGTGTCACCCCGATTCATTAATTTCACAGACCTTATGTTTCAAATAGGCCTTGACATGTGTCACCAGTTGATTAGGCCATGTGTCACCCTTGTCTTCTACCAAATGTCTTCTATTGGATCAAACCAAGGAATATTATGGGTCGTTCGATCATTATTCATCTCTCCCACTAAACCCCACTTTGGTTGATTCAGGATGCAAGGCGTGGAGTTTTCTTGAAGCGTCGAAGGCCATAGTGATGTCAACAGACGACGTGGACAAAGTACACAGTGGAGTTCAACCGTGTGTCAGAGCCACCGCATGTCAGCACATGTCTAAGCCACATGTCCTATTGATTTATCATATACGGTATAGAGTTGGAGAGATGGGTACCACATGTCAACGTGGCATCATCGCCACGTATCTGCCAGGTGGAAAATGGTAGTAGGGACACCCATGCAGAATGCCATGTATGCAAGAGGGACCCGCTCTGGGAGTTCAGGACTTCTAAACTCTGGGTGTTTGGAGTGCTAATATGCAAGATCCAAAAATATTCAAAGACACGTGGCAGGAATCTGGTTTTCAAAACTCCGAAGGATTTGAAAATATAGAAAAGTGGTTAAAGCGTCGAAGCGTCGACACGCCGAAGCGCCAAAGTTTCCATGTTGTAGTGTCAAGCTCCGATAGGACGGGCCCATGTGTGTCATGGTACTTTGGCGTGTCTGGATGGATCCACGTGGCATCATGGTATTGGACATGAATTAGGTGTGGGACCCCACCCCTCTAGTCAAGTCCAATTGATTGGTTAAGTGTGGGTAAATTTTAACCGTTAGATCCAAAGGTGGACATAGCTCCACTGTAGCTTCTGGAGTAGAGAGAGGCTTCGGTACTTTGGGTCTCTACAAATATTTAGTGTTGCACAAAATATCGTGGAAAGGATGAAGTCTGGAGGACTAGGTTCCAGTGTTGGTCGCATGACAACTCGACAGATATTTTCCTCTGTAAACCCTTTTTCCATGGCCATGTCATTTCCAAAGGATGATGATCGAGGTTGCGACAGTGCCATGTTGGATGGTATGGGGAAAATCAAGCCACATGGATGCCACATGGTGAAGAGGGTGGCCATTGGCCAATGACACCCAGAAAAAATTAGAAGGCCTTAACTATCGAACCAAAACTCAATTTTGGGCGAGCTTCTAGTCGTTGGAAATCTCTCAGAGAGCTAAAGGAAATGGTACCTCTCTTCGAGGAACTCAAAGAAGCTATAGGAAAGTGAAAAATTTGTATCCCATCCCTTAAAATGTTACTTAAGGGGTTGGGTGTGTTACATGCATTCTTATATTTTGTTAGTCCAAAAACCTAATCACAATTGAGGGGTAAGGAATTCAAAAATTGACCCCTAGATGGATATCGGGCTATGTTAAATACTGGGCTACTAGGAGGATGTTGGACAGGAAGATTTGGAAACAATTTTTCAGTTTTGATAGTAGGAAAAGTGAGTAGAAGAAGAAGGAAATCTAGGGAGTACATAGCTAAGGCACATCCAAGAGGACAATGCACAGAAGGAGGAAAGTGTGTAAGAGGAAGACAACACGCAGACAAAAGAATAAAGATGACAGTGGATAAAGAAAGAAAGCGAGAGAATAAATCATAACAAAAGGATGAAAACTCGACATTCCAGAAATAGAAGAACACCATAAAAGAAACATGCAGAGAGAAAATTAACACGAACAACTAGTTAGCTAAGGGAAGTATTCATTGTAAAGGGGTATTTTTGGGATGAACAAATTATGGTTTTTAGCCCTAGATTTCTGTATAAATATGTAACAAGTTAGGAGAATAGAGGTTCCTCAATATGATTGGTTCCCTATGTAGTTGGTTCGACTTTGGTTCCTCTACATGATTGGGTTCCATATTTCTTGAATGTAACAATCTATTGATGAGAATAATGAATAAAGGAATGTCAAAGAGATGATACCAAATCTTGTGTTGACTATCTTTTATATGTTTTCTTATGAATTATGTCTGAATGAATTGTAGATAGATTTGTTTTATGGTTAAAAATGGAGAAATATTTGTAATTGTTACTATAATGAAATATATATGAATCTGGAATAGCATGATAGTGTGAATATGAATCACTAAGTAGTTAATAAGGAACAAGGGAAAAATCTTGCGCATAGAAACTGTTAAGAATAATGAACAAGGTAGCCACCTCTCATTCCCTCAATAATACAAAATCTTGGTTCTCCTAGTCCCAATAGATACCTCGAGTGAGACTTCATCTGCGTAGGAAGGTGATGCCGAAAGGGCTGATGTATAGTGGGTTTTGTTGGTAAAAGATAACTCGAACCTAGATTCTTACAACCTGCATATAGCACCAACAAATTGTTTCATTGTCGGGACCTAGAATTTGTGATTAAGGGAGTGTTTTGGAGGCCGACTAAGAAGGATATCTCAAAGTGGTTGGAAATAAAGGAATGAGAATTTGAAAAATAAGATAACATGAATCCTCGGATGAGTGACAAGCAATGGATGCAAAGCTATGTGTACGCATATCTGCATGAAACATTTTTTGGCAAATTTCCAATTATTATCACTGAGTGGCTAAAAAGGTTAGTGGAGAAAACTGGAAGGTTCAGGGAAGAAATTTCGATGAATGAGACTCTTGAATTGGTAAGACAACTGAATTTTCTAAGTAACCCAACTTCTCGTGCAGTGGATTTTTGGTTGGATAGCATATTAGGAGGATATATTACAAAGTTTGCAGTAGATTGAATTCAATCATATAGAGTTGTAGAAAGGGACTTTTTCAAAGGTCTGCACAGGAGGTTCTTGAAATCATTAGGTACATGGATAAAAATGTTATTGTGTGAAAATCACAAGATGATAATGGAATTAGATGACTAAAGGAGTTCACACACATAGGGGAACTGAGGGATGAAAAGAGGATAGTCTAGGGACAAGAGAGAGTGAAGGAAGCAATGAAGAGGGAAAGAAGGGATTGAAGATGCAAGAATATGGTATACCAGAGGAAGAATATGATTTTGGAGTATTGTACGGAGGAAGTAGGTACAAGAGGTGAAAGACCGGGGCTAGGAAAGGAGAGTAGTAAAGTGATCCATAGGGAGAGAACCTTGTGCAATAGTCTAAATCATGGAGATACCATATATAAGAGGGGAAGAATAGGATTTCTAGTCCAGTAATAGAAGAGACATTAATTCCTACTCAGACTGAGTCTTGTTTCGTATCCATGACCTTGTGTTGTCACCACAATCAGAGATAAAAATTGAAGACTTGTCAAAATCCATCGTATTTATCCAAGGAGGACAGAGTAGTAGCAGTCAAAATAGTGGAAGTAGTGCACAAATTCAGAGTAAGAATCAGATTCAACCAACATCACCAAGAGGAGGGACTACACAAAGCAACATGGTAGAGGTAGATAATACTCTTAGACTTCCTGATTTCTAAGGAATGGTGTTAGAGGATCCAGAACAACATTTGTTTGTTTGCAAAACAATTTGGGCCACTAAGAATGTACAAGATGAGGTTGTGAAGATTGTGCAATCAGAGACAACATTTAGAGGTCGTGCGCTAATATGGTATATGAATTTGCAGAGTATCACACCTGCACGACATGCCAGGACTTTGGCCGAGATAAGGCAAGCATTGTTGAAAGAGTTCAAGAAGCCAAATTTAGAGTCGCAGTACATCACAAAACTTAAGGATATTAAACAAGTACAAACAGAGTCAGTATGAGATTTTGATTAGATATTTAAGGATGTGATGGGTAGAATGAATTTCTAGATCCCAAATCAAAAACATCAAGAATTGTTTATTGCAGTGCTTCTACCACACATTCGCGGACCATTGATTCAACAAAAGGTTATGTCAAAACCCAAGGCACTAGAAATTGCAATGAAATTAGAGTCATCTCCTGTAGGAGACAGTGGAGGAATGACATAAATTCAGATGCAGTTGGTTGCATTGACGATTCAACTAGCCAAACTTTAAAAAGGGAAGGAGAAACGAGAACAAATTTGGTGTAACAAGTGCAAAATTGAAGGTCATCATAAGGATGAATGCCCAACATTCGTACAGTATTTAGAAAATTGAGCACCGACTCCATTACTAAGGGGAGGGTACTACGAGATATGTAAGAAATGGGGCCATCATCTCATTGAGTTTCCATTACTACAGAAGTACCAAAGTACACCAAGGAATTTTTTTTGCAATTTTTGCAAGTCTATGGGACATGAAGAGAAGGATTGTCACATGTTAGAATTGATGAGGGAACCCACATCAGATACGTATAGGATTTAGGAGAATAATGTTGCAGCAGAAGGGGGTGTTCCACAATATAACAATCAAATAGGCTTCAATCAAGGGAATAGATGAAACTTTGGTATAGGTCGAGGCAGAGGAAATTTCGGTAGAGGAGGAAGAGCATCGATAATATGTTATAACTGTAATCAACCAAGACACTTGGCTCGCAAATGCCCAAATCCATGTACAACATGCACATACTACAGAGCATTGGATCATGCGATAGAATATTTTCCTCAACTAGTTGCAAAATGATAGGACAAATGTAATATCCCAGATCTGGCTAGTCTAGGAAATGTTTCTAATTTGATATGTTTGGTGTCTAACCTGATACTCTGGGGGTTTCTAGATGGGTTTTAGCTACGCATTTCTACATGATTGGTGTTTTTATCATGTGTGTGTAGATAATTAATTGTTTACAACATATAAATGAGCATACAAATAGTAAATGAGACAAAAGACTGCAAACCGTATATTATGATATTTCTGCGGTTTACAATACCGTATGCGGCGGAATAAAAATAGATCTCTTGGATAGATTAGAGACAAAATTATCTTATCCCAAATACTATAAGAAAACTAAAACAATGATTCCCATAATAGAAGAAAGTTTATGGATCAATGGATGAGCTATAAGATCGGTTGCGCGCTATGACAACTCATACGACAATTGCCGCAAGTCTGGAAAGTTCTACCTGGTGGATAAAATCCTCAAATTTTCCTGGAAAATGTCTCAAACAGTACGCCCTGACCTCATGCACACTATCGGTAGCTTACCAACTGAATATCGACCATATGACGATATTTATAGATCTCGGATGGATCCCCCTAGGGAAATGTGCCCCAACTGTGGCTAGAAATTATGCCCTAATGATTCCTCCAACAGAGTTGGTTGATAAGGGTCTCAAATTGAGCACCCTAGGATCCTTTGAAATGGGTAGGAAGGATTTTCCTGGATCTGATCTGATGATCTCTCGAGAATCCCAAATAATTCCTCCCCAATTGTCGCACCCTCAATGGCTGAGTAATACGCCCAAGATGATTTCTTCATCGGAATCTAACAGGAAACCAGGAAATAGATGTGCCTCTCCCTCCTCTCAACTGGGTCGAAAGGGAATCCATGGATTTTCCCTGGATGGGACAAGTCGACTCACTAAACCTCCTCAGAATTTGTGCCCTCACCCTGAATAAGTGTGCCCTTGTTGATGCAACCTATGTAACTGCAACTAAAGATCAATGGAAGATCTGTGTGATTTCCCCGATGACTAGGGTGTGTCTCTCAACACCGAAATCAACCATTGGGTGTATTCCTCCCGGAATCCACAGAGCTCTCTCTCCCTAGATGTGCCTCTCTCCTCAATGACAAGTCAAATTCTTCATAATAATGAATTAGGTCACTTTACCCTTCATTTATAGCTTCCCGAAACCCTATTTTTTTGACCTATTTTTAGCTTGTTTGTTCTATTTTTAGCTCACTTTGAATTAAAAGATCTTTTATTCACTTTTAGCTCAATGTCACTTTCAAATTATAACACCCTCGACTGAATTGATCTCTAGTAACCATGTTTACCCCTGTATGGCTCTAGATATAGTCTAATGGGGTTGTTTAGACCATTAAGCCCACTCTATAGAGATCCTATTTGGAAAGGGACATTACATTCCTCCCTTCTCAAAATTGCTTGTCCTCAAGCAATACCAATCCAGGGTGTTGCAACACCTGCTCGCTCTCCCAAGTAGCATCCTCTACTGGAATCTCTCTCCATATGATCAAACACTCTCTGATGACCTTGCTCCTTAGTTTCCACTCTCGAAACTCTAATACCTCCTCTGGAACCAAATCTAACTATCCCTCCTCATCCAATGGGGGAAGCTCCTCTGATGTGTTGATGAATTTTCCCATGACCTTCTTGAGACAAGACACGTGGGATACATTATGAATCCTGCTCCCCTTTGGAAGCTCTATCTCATAAGAAACCTTGCCTACCTGGTGCATGATCCTATAAGGTCCAAAAAATATAGGCTTGAGCTTCTCGGCCCCACTATTCTTCAGAGATGATTGTTTGTAGGGATGGAGTCTAACAAAAACCAAGTCCCCAACCTCAAAGTTGTGCTCTATCATGTGCCTTTCCACACTCATATTTTTCCAATTATGCGTTGTTTGCAGGTTCTCTTTCAGTAACTTGAGAATCTCCTAACTCTCAATGATCCAATCCTTGGCTTTGGGAGTTCTACTCTCCCTGAAAATCAATTCTATCAAAGTGGGAGCATCATAGTCGTACAATTCTAGGAAGGGTGTCATGCCAATGGACATGTGTAAGGTGGTTTTGTATAAATTCTCCCCTATATGTAGCCACCTGAACCATGTTCTTTGTTTTCCACTCACTAGTACATTTGGGTCAAATTACGATGGCACGTTCGACACAATTGCCACTTTATATTGTCGGGAGAACAACAAATAGCGGACCCCCTCAAACGTCGTTTCACATGATGTCGCTTTTCCGACGCCATAGATATCGTCTCTATTGTGAAGTTTCATGCAGACACGTGTCATCTCATATTTGATTGTCCAAACCCCATATAGTCGTCGCTACAATGACATTAGAGACATCAAAATTCCGACGTCCCATTTCGTCCGTCTCCACTACGTGGACGCTATGGGAGTGACGTTACCATACGTCGTAATACTGACGTATGGTAACGTCTCTCAGCCGACATTAATCTATATACCAACAACGTGTTTTCCATGGGAGTGATGTTACCATACGTTGTAATACTGATGTATGGTAACATCGCTCAAACAACGTTAAACTATATATCAACGACATGTTTTCCATGGGAGCGGTGTTACCATCCGTCAGTGTTACGACGTATGGTAAAATCGCACAACTGACGTTAAGCTATATATCAACGACAAGTATTCCATGGGAGCGACGTTACCATACGCCGTAATAGCGACGACCTGTAGTTATTTAAAAAAAATGTCAATTTATTTTTCCTTTTTTATATTTTTAAATTTTGCAACTAGAAAATGTTAATCTTTCATTTTAGCCTATTCATCTATAAAAGATTTAGTAGATACTCTAAGGTATATATATCTACTACTAAAGTGCATATTGATTACACTGTTTTGAGGTGTGGCACTCAAACTTGATGGTGAGATATTTTAAAGCACCTCCATGTTTTGTGATATGGGAACTGTGGGTAACCAAAAATAAAATGATTTTCGAAGACAAGTCCTTGGAAGTTTCTATTGTGGTGCAAAAAATTCAAATCCTCTTTAAAGAATGTAGAAAAATCACAAATAGACCATCTCACATAGTTATTAAGGATCCTACAATTAATCAATATTATGCATAGGGTTTCTTCAATGGGCCTTGTCAAGGAACCCCAGGTGCTGTATTATATCTCAACCAAGACCATTACTTCTTACTAAAATATGGAGTGGGAATATCAACAAATAAAAAATCTGAATCTTGTGCCTATGGATTCTTCTCAGGTTTTCATTATCAAAAGTTATAACATAGCTTCAAATACATGGTGAAAATAAATTGCTTACAGATTGGTGTACTAATCAATGCACAATCTCAAATCTGGTTCGTGCTCCTTTACTTGAAATAATTGTAGACTCTAGGTTGCATTTCCAACATATTTATTTTAACAATGTGTATAGAGAATTAATTATCAAGGTGGAAGCATTATCAAAGGAAGCTATAGTGTTGGAGGAAGGTTCCTTAGTCATACATGAACACTCCAAAAATTCTCTATTTTCAGCAGTACATCAGTTTGTACTCTGAATTTTGTGAATGTATGGTTAAGTTAATAATTAGCTTCTAAAGACATGTTTCCTTTGAGGTTTCTATTTCGATTCATTTTGAGTCTGAAGACTATAATGACCAAACATGAACTACTAAAAAATAAGGGATCAGAAGATAACAACAAAGCTTAGCAATCTATATTTTGATTTCTTGATGAAATAGTAAATTTA
>JASDQU010306380.1:50104-60286 GCA_032191745.1 Picea mariana | reverse complement strand
CTTAAACTATATACAGGCTTCATTATCCAAACTCTTGAAAAAAAAACTTCATTTGGACATCTTCATGTTTGAAATCAAAATTTTAAATGAAAATTGAAAATTTCTTTAGATGTGTTTCAACAATAATAATGTTATTTCCTTCAAAAATAGGTATATATGTATGAGACTTATCAAAAATGTCATGGGAATACCCTTCTATGGTAGTGAAACTCAGTGATGCACAATTCATTGGAACAAATAGTGATGAAACTAGGTGTGATTGAATCAAAACAACACTCGGAAAAATAATTCTCAGAGAAGTAATTATTAAAGGCTCACTCAGAGAACTAGGAGATTTTGGAGAATTAGGACAAGCTTAAACAAAAGGAAAAGTAGCAAGAACTTTCTTACAAGAAACTATAAATCTAACATAGTATAGAAGCTCCTCAAGTTTATCCAAAGTTAGAGTAATGACCTCATTAGTGTCCAATATCATAGTTTTCCTTACACAATCCAGAGCTACAAAAATGGAGTCTCCATGTGAGAAATAAAACAAAATCACATAAACCAATGCTCATGTAGTTGTTCTACATATTATAAAGCCTAGATAAGCTCCCTACCAACAAGGCCAAAATGTTATCATCGATAAGTTTCCATCTTGCAAAGATAGATCATGGAGTCCAAATAACTATAGGAAATATGTCATCACCACATTGCATACTTCCTCTCACTTCGAAGTTAGTGCATGTTAACCACAGGGTGATATCCCTAACTGATATGAGGGATCAATTGCAAATCAACTAACTATTAGTAGTACATTAAATAAAAATAAATAAAGTGTTGTTCTACGTAAAAGTTTACAATTCAATAAAGCAGACAACAAGAAGAAATCCACTAAAATGCTATAAAAATGCAAAACAATATGCAAATATTTACTAAGGAAAACTAGGCATGCAAACCAATGCAAATTTATGCTAAAATCAACTAATTGTTGTGAAAAAAACAAACAAATATAGCAAGTAGTAATCATTGTTTTAACATTGTTTTAATTGTTGGAAATAGTAATGCAATGTTGTTTTTGTATTTTTTTTATATTTGTTATGCATGCAGATTGAAGAGGAGGTATAAATCTTGTATCTTTCTACAATAAGTTACAAAAAATAGGAAACTTAAGCTACTTTCTTTTTTGACAGAAAAGCTAAGGACAATAAATAAAATTAACTAATATGTATGCTCAACATTATGCCTAAGGATGCATGAAAATCAAGTAGAACTAAATGAGTGTATTTTTAATGAATAAATAACCTTATAGATCAACCAATGCCTTGTATGGAGCTAAGTATGAATGAAAAAAATGAGTAGGGTAAACAAAATTATTTAATTCCTACTACCGAGTTTCCTATTAAGCATGCAATAAAAGAGAGAGTATATAAAATATAGAAATTATTACACAACAAACACATGTACTAGTCACCAAGAAAGTAGTTGATAGATATTTATGACCCTAGGTTGTAGAAGAAAAAAGTCCTTGACTGGTAGGAACACACCAAACACTCTCCAAGATCTCAGGGAAGTCAATATTCTTCAACATGCCCACATTGCATGGGATAGCAGAAACCATGATCATGAATGTAAATAAGTTCAACCAACACATGTACTCTATGCTATCTCTCAATCACACACTCTCTACAAGAAAATATGAAGCAATGAGAAAAATACGAAGCATTGACCTACCCCCTTCATTATGTGAAATTCTTTATAACAATGAGAGAAGTGTAAGAATACAAAATGATAAAAATAAAGTGGCATTCCTCCCAAACTAATCCAAGGGAATATCTATATGAAGTGTTCCATCTCCGAGAGGAAAAATAACTCATGCATATAACAAATAAAAATCCATGAAAGCACCCTCACTCGAGAATAGATATCTTCATGCAAGGACCAAAACAACACACCAATAACAACCTCCTATAAAGTACACTCCTTCTCCAAGATAGCTTTTGTCTTTGAATTAAATATTCCTCCATCAAAATATGTCCAAATTGAATTTTCCATCAAAACAAATTTGCAAGAATACTAAAAAATCTCAAGGTAAAAGAGTGAAATCCTAAGGGAGGAAAATTCCAAGAATAAAACCTCCATGCTTAGCATAGGTGTAAGATATTTGCAGCGTGTATTTTTGTCTTAATTGAAATGGAAGTTAGGTACTATAAGTAGAAATATGTAGGGTGTCATAAATATGGAGAAAACGACATTCAAGTAAGGAGGACCCTCCCTACACTAGAAATGGAAAGTGTTAGGATCATTCACATAAATAGGAAGGCTTTTCATGGAAACAACATCAATCCTAAATAGAAAATTCCATCAAAGTCAACCATAAGTAAAATTAACAAAGTTTACTCAAGTAGGGTGAGTTGGTATAATCTAAGAATAGAAAGAAGAATGGTCACAAGAAGGTGTGAGGAGGCTTCCTAAAGTAATGTGCCCTTGGTCAAAGTCATAGGAAAATTGTTAGAATTAGGGAAAAATAGAAACAAATAATGCCTTTTTATTTTTTTGTTCACAAGATCAGCATATATGAGAAAAGAAATAAACAGATCTAAATTAAATTCTGAGTATAAACAAAATTTCTGAGTGAAAATACAAACGTCAATCTTACCTCCTGATCTAAGAAAGATGTACATGTCACATGTGTGGATTAAAACCTTTATAATATGCTCAGAAATAGTTTTAGGTTCATGAATCAAAACTATAGGGTTTGATCTCTGTCATAAGGACTTAGGAACAATTTTTCCAAGGCATAGACCATCACAAAACAACTACAACAAGTACTCCACAAGAAGGGACAACAAGGTATTGAACATAGTTGATAAAACAAAAGCAGGTACCCCACAAGAAGGGACAACAAGAACTCCAAAAACTGAGACAACAAAACTCACCATATCAAACAAGCAAACCCTCCATAACAAACAGTCCATATCAAACACTCCATAACTAAAAAGAAGGCATCACTGGATAAACACTCCAACACAGGGGACAACAAGAGTGGAACTCTCACAAGGACCTCAACTCTACACGTGGCAGCTAGAAGAAGAGGCCACGACCTTCATATAGCAAAGAGACAACCCAAAAAGGATTCCATGACACCTCTACTCAGGTCTGTGGCCCTAAAAGGGAGATATGAAACCCACAAGGAGGCTCCTCGATCACTTTAGTAGGTCTAGCATCTAATGAAGACACTTTTGCACAAAAAGGACAGGTTCGATAGCTCTTGGGAGGCACCTCATCATCTCTTGCACCAGCAAACAATCAAGAAGTAGTACCCAGCCAATACCAAGACCAAAAAAAACTCATATATGAAACTGTTACACCAAATGGGGAGGTTGCAGCAACAAACTCAGATCTAAAACCGTTACATCAAATGGAGAGGCTGCACCAACAAAACTCATATCTAAAACTATTACATCAAATAGAGAGGTCGCACTAAAAAACAAAAATCATATCTAAAACTGTTACATCAAATGGAGAGGCCGCACCAACAAAACAAAACTCAGATCTGAAAAGATAGTCCAAAAAGGAGGTCGCACCATCATCAAGAGAGAACAACTAAGGTAGCCACAAAAAATAGGAGAGTGGGGAGTGAGTTAGTGTGAGTGTAATAGAATGCTAGAAGGCAGGGTCTTATTTATAGTTAGGGAGAGGGGTTAGGGAAATTTAAAATTATAATTAAATATTGACATTTAATTAATGTAAATATTAATTAAAATGCCAATTAATATTAATATTAATTATAAAAACCCTAAACACATATAAAACCCCAATCACATAAATAAAACCTCAATCACATAAAACAACAAGGGGGTACCTTTTAAGACAAAGTCAAGGGGGGGTCCATAATGGAAAAACATGTCCACATGAGTCTCATAATGACCTATAAACTTTATCATCACTGCATAAGGGGGTCCATCAACAATGTGGTTATGCCCATCGTCATAGGCACTCCTAGGTCTCATGGACCATCCTGGGAGAGAGGAAGAGGATCACACATCAACACATCTTGGTATTACACCAAGACCTACCTGGTCAAAGACAAGGTTTCCCCATAAAACATCTGGGGGACCTAGAACACATCTAGGGTCTTACCCACCAAGGTACAAGACTAAGGATCAACCCATGCATTAGCAAAGGGTTCCCTAGAACACATCTAGGGGACCTAGAACACATCTAGGGACTTGTATCAACCACCAAGGAATACATCCAAGGATCAATCCAAGCATTGAGCAAGGATTCACTGGAACACATCCAGGGGCCCTAGACACATCTAAGGACTTATATCAACCACCAAGGAACATATCCAATGATCAATCCAAGCACTGAGAAAGGATTCCCTAGAACATATCCAGGGTCCCTAGACACATCTACGGACTTACTGCTTGGTCCAAGACCAAGAACCCCAGTCATGTACTGGGAGCCCTCACTAGGGTCTTTTTCCATGGCTCTCACTGCTTAGTCTCATACCAAGAAACCCCAGGAGTGTGTTGGGGGCCCTAGTCCATAGCCAGGGTATTTTCTATCCTCAGGAGAATGGCTCTTGCAGCTGCATTAATTTCAACAAAAATATAGCAAGTAAACCTTATATGGGACCCCACCAAGCACCCTCTATAAGCTACAAAAATGGATTTGGACCCTAAAAATTTAAACACCTTGGAATGAATTGAAATTTAACATAGTTTTTGTATGCCATACTAGGTATCCAACAAAATAAACACCATGCTAAAAAATAATACTTAAAATAAACCAAATTTTCATGGTCTTGGATTGAGCTGAAATTACGATGAACAATTATCAATATTGGGTCCTCAAAAATGCGATCCTCCTATAATTTTGACCAAATTTCTAAAACATCTTCCAAAAATAGAAACTTCTTTGACTTGCCTCAAATTCAAACCATATGTCCATAACCATAAAGGGTATTAAAAAATATGATCAAATCCAATTATATATATATATATATATATATGACTTTCAAGAAATGCAAATACATGAATTTGGCCATACCCTTTAGGAGTCTTCAACATCCCATACTTGATCTAAATGTTGCAATTAATATATAAGTATGGGGAACCTACTAACACTAAATTCCAACCTATTACATGTGATGTGCCTTTAGAATACTTTTATATAAGCTACCTACTCAAAAACATGCTCAACTATCCTAACTATTCTAGTATTCAAGTTTGATTGTAAGCTTATTAATAACCCAGTTTCACATATGATTTCAAGTCATGTCAATGCTAAATAGAATACCAAGATACTTGGTGATTTCCCCCCTTTGAACCCATTTCCATTGGGAAGGAATCCACCCTAGGTGATCGTCTAATCCAATAAGTATCATAGAGGTTTTCTCCTCTTGTAGTATCTCCTTAGAAGCTTTACAAAAGGTGTTCATAAGCATAGTGGGAGTTGATTAAATATTACTGGGGAAGGCCAGTAACTTTACCTTGGTAAACTACCTTTTATAATGGATAACCCAAGGCATCAGATGTGAGAACATATAAATCAGGGGCTATAGGGTAGCCCTTCGTCATTGATCTGCTAAGAGGAATAAGATAAGTAAGGTATTTATTAACACATAATAACCAAAGCATTGGAAAAGAGAATATTGACATAATATATGAACTTTGACCCAAAGCCTAGCCACTCAAGCATATGGAGAATGAATTTCCACTCCAACTTGTCATAGGCCTTGTAATAGTCCAACTTTAGACACATTCCTTTAAAACCTCTCTCTTTGGACAGAAAAAAATCCAAACATTCAACGATGGAAATAACTCACAAAATTCTCTTCCCGGTAGTATTTCAAATACAAAAATATTCCACCATATAAAGATAAATCTAGATCTTGATGTAAACACTGGAAACTTTCAGTTTGATGATATGACAGATAATTTTTTCGAGCATGATCTATTTGGAAGCCTATTTTTTTCTAATGAATATGAGCCTAAAAATAGGAAACCTAATCATGATCTCCTTGCTAACAAATATAACCATAAGGGATCATAGTTCTATAATCAACCTTTTCCTAAATATGATAAATACTCTTAGGTAATTACTCTTGGTATTCCAAAAAACGTTTTGGACTCTTATGCCATTGGTCATCGTGATTTTATTTATGATGATCCCTTAGGAACCTACCATTTGGATGACATGTGCTTCCTAGAAGAAAGTGAGAAGATGCCTAAAGTTATCAATGATGGATCTAATCAACTTTGGGTTTCCCCCAAAGATAGTTTGCTAAATACTGGTTCACACTTCTCATTAGCTAATTCAATACATCTTGATACCTTTTTATATGAGAAGGATTTTAAGGAAAGTGTTTTTTAGCTTAAGATTGTTTCGGTGGAAGCTCTAATTTTTGCAACCCCATCATAACCCAAAAACTCACTCCCTTTGACCTAAGTTGTCCTCTAGTTTATGATGGTTATATTGAGTCTTACACTAAAGAGAGGAGATTATCTAACCATGTTATTCTAATTGAGATAGATAGCCATACTACTTAGCTTCCATCTTTTACCAAAGGAGAAAAATTGGATCGTTGCATAAAGGAGGACCGTTTGGAGGCGGAGAGATAGTGAGATTGCAATGAACCATTTGGAGGCCCAAACATCATGATATTGCAGTACACCCGAGTTGAAATGACTGTTTGAGACGGAAATATGTGAGATTGCAATGCACACTTTGGAGTGTTAGATCAGATCAGATTATGATTAGGGTTATATTCTATATTTTTTGGGAAGGGGTGGAGATCAGAAAATGTGTTGCAAAGAGAGCATCATTTGCATTATGCTTATATTAAAATAAAGCATAATTTTATAGTTGATTCAATATTCTTTATTATTTATTCTTTAGTCAAAATCTTATAAGCAAAAGAAAAAATGCAAATGATGTTCTCTTTGCAGCACATTTTCTGATCTCCACCCCTTCCCAGAAAATATAAAATATAACCCTAATCATAATCTGATCTGATCTGACACTCCAAAGGGTGCACTGTAATATCACATCTTTCCACCTCAAACGGTCATTTCAACTTGGGTGTACTACAATCTCATGATGTCTGGGCCTCCAAATGGTTCATTGCAATCTCACTATCTCTCTGCCTCCAAATGGTCCTTTCAATTTGGGTGCACTGCAATCTCATAATCTCTAAGCCTCCAAACGGTCATAATGTTCATTTCAGTAGGTTCCATTCCTCCAAATATCTTGTCACCAGACCCAGAGCTTGACGTAGACCATGACCTAGACCACCACATAGAGATAGATATATATTTAAACGTTGACCTAGAGCTTGATGTAGACCATGACATAGACCCCCCTAGCTCCATCTAAGCCTAGGCATAACTTATACTCAATCCTTAACCCTATATTAACTTGAGCCATGAGTGCACTATGCATATACCTTGTGTACAACCCTTGAACCCACATCACCCACATCTTGGTGCTCTAACCATTTCTCTATCCTTTAAAAAACTTTCAATACTAACCCCTTAGGCCTTAGTTGTCCCCATACCCCTATACATATTTATTCATAAAGAGGTTTGGTGTATATTAAATTATATATATATATATATTGCTGTGACTTTACTGAGTTGGTCGTTTATGCTCAATAGGAATGCCCACCGTGCACGTTCCTGCTAGGAATTGTAAGGTGACATTAGTGAGGGCATGTGCCATTGATTCTAGCTGAAAGGCACCATTGAAGGCAGAAGGTGAATATGTTAGCATGGGGATGGAAAAGGAACCAGCATTTTCTTATGGATATGGTGAACCATACATTCATGTTAGAATTTATCCATTGGTGAACCATACACCTACACTAACAGATCCATAATATCTAGAGGACATAATTAAAAGATTATACATACCTAAATGGTGATTTTTCAATTTAGCAATCAAACATGCAACAAAAAAATTGAGGTGGTTCTCAACATCATGCCTCATACATGGCGAATAAAAATGTTGTTGTAAAGTTGCAACTATATTTGATGTGAGAAAATGCCCAACCAACTTCAAGAAATGAGATTACCAAATCAACAAATCCCTAGGTTCACTTGCAAGTGAGAACATCCTATCAATTCAATACAAAATATCTTTATTCATATGAAAATCAACCGAATTAATAATAAGTCTTGTGTAGGTAGTGTGGCATCCTTATTGAATGGTTTCATAAACTTTCACAAAATTTATGTGTGTATTGTATAACTCTTTCTAGTGTTTTATATCACACAATATTGCTCTAGGTATGTAGTGGCTTATGGTTAGATTGAATAACAATTTATTTTCCCTATACATAGTGTCTCCACTAGTGAAATACTTAAGCAATGGAGCACATCTCTCTATCGTAACTTCAAAAGTTTTGGATTGCGTCATTGAATGTATCTAAGTAAAACACAATAGAATGACATTGTTGTGTCAGAAAAATACCTATCCCATAGTCATATGCATCATATTCTATATCAAAAGGATGAGAAACATATAGTAGTGTAAGCATAGGTGTAGTGCATAGATTCAACATCTTCACTTCTTCAAAAGCATGTTGTTTCACCTTGGTCTAGATGATGAAGCCTTTTTAACGAAAGTGTTTTTTAGCTTAAGATTGTTTCAGAGGAAGCTCTAATTTTTGCATCCCCATCATAACCCAAAAACTCACTCCCTTTGACCTAAGTTTCCCTCTAGTTTATGATGTTTATATTGAGTCTTTCACTAAAGAGAGGAGATGCTCTAACCATGTTATTCTAGTTGAGATATATATCCATACTACTTAGCTTCCATCTTGTACCAAAGGAGAAAAATTGTATCGTTGCGTAAAGGAGGAAAATTGTATTGTTGAAGCACTTTTTGGGTTTTCATTATCAACATGAAAGTATCTTTAGGATGGATGGACAGTACATGATCCATGATCTGGAACAATGCCTAAAAAAAAGGAGGTATAGTACAACAACACTATTTATGGAAAAATTTCTCAGTTTATTTGGCCTTATTCTAGGAGCACCCCCAGCAGTAGATGCATGAACTAACATTGCATCAATCCCTACAGAAAGCCAAGGTTTCTTTCATTCAATATAAATGGACTCGTATCTACCATTATTGGATGCAAGGCGAGAACATGACAAGTACTAAACAGATGATATATCTCAAAAAATTATCACATAGCAAACCCTGCATTAATAAATAATCACATAACAATTCATAAAACATAAAACATAACTAGAATTGATGGCTATATAAACTATGCTGAAAGGAGCAATCACACTTGATCTGATGAACTGGTCGACAATACAATTGGAATGGTTGACCCCACATGTTTCTCTTCAGTTGTATGACCCTCTGTTAATCTTGAGCTTCCCTCAATCGACGAAGAAAGATCTTAAAGTACCTGCCAAAATCATTCAACCTCCATTAATATCTAAAAAATCGATATCAGACATATTTGTAGTGCATTGTTTACTCTAAGATGCATTTTTACGAGAGTGTCAGATCATACCTGAATGAGATCCTCTTGGTTTCGAGAATAATTTATTGGAGCCACGCGTCTAATATTTGATCAAACTGCCTCCTTTGATTTGAAGTAGAAACAACGAAGTCAACATTGACTTTGTTGTTTCTCTGTTGGATCGAGGGAGGTTTTATCCAAGATTAAATGGCTCCAATAAATTATTCTCTAATGAATAGGGCCAACCACGTGAAGGCGGAAGCTCTTATGGCGCCCCCCTCCCTCCTCACATCACTCTCAATTTCCCAATACCCATCATATAAATCTATTGAAATATTTACAGCAAAAACAAACATATATACATACCAATATTCACAACTATTTACAATGAAACAAAATGTTTCCTTGATCCATTTGGAGTGAGCTCAATTATCCTAAGAGAAAAGTAACAACTATTCCATAACAGCGTACACTACACTAAAGCACTTTACATCTAAAAACTAGAGAATGGAAATTGATGTGAAAAGAGGATTTATTCTATTCCATCATATGACTTGGTTGGAGTATTAAAATGTACCTGTAAACATCATAGAACTCATCCCACTTTGATATATAAGTGAAAACATGTTATTTTTCCAATATTTAATCATAAACTCACTCAAAATACTAAAATTAATGCTTTGGAAAATAATAGGTCTAAACTCATATGTAAT
>JASDQU010306380.1:31614-48551 GCA_032191745.1 Picea mariana | reverse complement strand
TATATATATATATATATATATATATATATATATATATATATATATATATATATATATATATATTCTCTTTTGTCTCTCTAACTCCTAATTTTGTTTTTTCCTAATTTTGTTTTTCTCTTTCCTTTGACTTTTATAGGTGAACATGTTCTCCCTTCATGGACATTTTAGGATTTTTAATTCCACCTTGCTCCTTCTCAAGCTTTTAGGTCATTCCAATATGATTATGTACATGTTCCTTATTTAACTTGCAGAATTGTATGCCATGCATTATGAAACTTTGTTCTAGTTTTGCATTGTTCAAATTTTCTTTCAATTTTTAGGCAGCTTAACTATCTTTCCATCATAATAAATGGATTTTATTTCCAATCAATTTATGTTCAATTTAAATTTATGTTTTGAATTCCTTCATTTGTGTAGAATACTAAGAATATTATGTCTATATTTATAGCAATTATAAAGTGTGACTATGGTCCTTGAGGATCCAATTTTCAAACTAGGGATCAAATACCATGTGTAACATCCCTTCTAAGTATAATGGTGTTATTAACTATGATCATTTAACTGAAACTATTTTGTGTGCATTAATTCATATTGTTAATAAAATAGGGTAAACAAAAATATTTCTGACAGCATAATTTATAATTCCTAAGTATAAATTTGTATGGCTTCATTTCTATTTCTCTTAGTTGCCTTTAAACTAGAAATTTCAATACAAAATTCCATTTACAAACATATTCAATTGAACAATAAATTCAACAATTCAATTGAAACAAATTAATCAAATGTAATCATCTTAATCCAAGTGAGAATTAGTAAAATACCTCTAATACTATCTGATCTAGCAGTCTAGTCCCTTAGCAGTCCAACTCCCTAGCAGTTTGTTGATATGGTCAAGTATTCCCCAAATTGGGATTATTCCTCCCAACCAACTAGCAACTTATCTAGTTGTATAGCTTTAGGAAACTCGGGTTTCTTAGCCCTCCATGTTAATGTCTCTGACAACCAAAACAATATCCAATACCAAAATAAATTGTGGAATCCACCAGAAACCTTCCCAAGTTCAAGGTTCTCCTATTTCGTTCTCCATGTTCATTTCCTCATGTTGATTCCCTCCAAAATTCATCCAACCCCTTACCCTTCTCCCAAAGCTCCCCTTTATTCCTTCTCCCCACTACCATCTTCCCCTTTATTCCTTTTCCCCCACTACCACCTTCCTTGCCTCTGGGGATGAGTCCTAGGAAGGTAAAAATATAATTAAATATTCCCTCACCTTCCCAACATTAATAAGATTGAAATAAAATCTAATCAATTCAATTCAATTTTAGGTAGTTTACAAAATCCTATCTCCTACTACATGAAATCGGATTCTAGAAATGAAATTTCCTCTTTTATTAAAATATAACAAAAATCTAAAAGGAAAGGTAATTAATTCAAATAAAGGTTAAATTACAAGCATACAATTTTACCCTTTACTACACCCATCATGCATCATGCATCAATAGTTAATAACATTGTTTTAATGGCTATTATATTTTGAAATGATACTACTATACGTGTGCAAGTTATATATGCATCATTGACACATACATACCTTGTATGTGTACTAATGATAACAATCATCACCTCTAATGCATAGTTCTCGTATATTGTCAACCAAGCATGCAAAACAATAATATTTTAAACACAACATCCAACAATATTATTATGTACATCACAATAATCCAATATGAATTGAACATTATACCAAGATCATCATAAATGAATTAAGAAAGCATTTAATACTAAAAAAGAACTAAGTATGGAATTAAGTTGGAATTTCTAATTCCCAAAAACATCCTTAACTACTTTGAATCACCCTTCCTCCCTAAACTACTTTTATCTTCCACATCCTATCGTTTCCTCTAGTGGAATATGCTAGAGAGTAAACTATATTGAACTAAACCTAAATAGAACCTGTAAGCAGAAGTGTCAACTATATCGATTAAGTCTCCCCAGTAGGCAGTCGATAATCATCATCACACACCTAAGGGAGCATGGCTTAATACAACCCTCGCACAACTTCAAGTTTCAGAGCATAAACAATGGGTAAGATCTCCAACTCTCTTGATAGAACTAGATTTAATACTCTATTAGGATCATATTGAGCCACTATTGTGGTTAGTATACCCATGTCATCAAATGATCAGTTTGGGAAACTGTGCTTCCTATAAAATATGCACTTTACCACATATCATAGCAATGTTTGGAAACAATATTTAAATAACTAATTAATGTTTCATATCATATCATTCCTTTTTCAATGTCCATGAAATATGTGTCACTTTAGTATCACAATTTTATGGTGATCAATTAGCCCAGTTAATCTATAGGTTAGTTTATTAAAACACCAGATCATGCATAACTATATACCTATCTATATGTGATTGCCATGTTATTAACCGACAAACAATGTAAAAAAGTTGGTTTATGTATCATGTCCATGGTACCTATTACAATCCAAATTGTAATTAATGATAAAATCCCTAATCCATAAGGTAAAAATCAAGAGGAAAATATTAGGATGGTCACCACTATCACCTCAACAATCTATCGTCTTCACTCTAGGTTGGTTCTCCTCTTAATTAGGGGGGGTATCCCTAATATGATTACTAAGGCCAAGCAATGAGGCACAAGGTGAAGAGAGAGTAGCCTTACTAAAACCGAACTTTGGGACTTTTAGGTTTTTAAAATAGGTGATGGAAGGAAGTAGATATCAGTTTTGAATCCAATAAGGGAAATGGAGTCAAGGAGAATCAAAGAGGCTTATGGAACCAAGACGAAACCCTCTTAACAATCGGTCTTTTTTATTCAATGATTGGGGCTAGGTAATTAGATCCAAAGAGGAAGAATAATCCCTCACCCAATCAAGATTAACAATGGATATCAATATTCAACACAAAGGGATCCTTGCAAGAATAACCTTCACCAACAAGATCAACTATGGCTTGATAAACTTACTTCTTGCTAGGGTTCCAAGATGGACAGACAAAGCAAGACACCAAATAATCACCAAACCAACAAAGGAAGAGTGAAAGGATTTACCTTAGAACGTTTTCCTTCCAAGTGGCATATTTTACCCTTCAACGGATCGATCTAGTTAGATTGTAGAAGACTTGAGGATTTCACCATTACTCTTCAGGTACCAAACAAGAACCAAGATAGAGAAACTTCAGTGATTGACAACAATCATTTACAAAGAAAGAAACCTTTACACAACCATTTGCTCCAAGAAATATATGTCAATTAAGATCCAAGGAGAAAAAGCTCCAACAATCTAACCATGAGTGATAGTGAGGAATTGAACCTCTTTATATAGAGTGTTTCTCAACTTCCTTTACAATAAAATAACAATATATCATGTGAGATCCTTATATATAGCATAGGGAGGGATAAAATAATATTCTCCTCCAACTATCTAGTAAAAAATACAATAAAAATAAGGTGGCCAAGCCACATGGACAATGATCCAAGTAAAATAGCTTGAAGAAAGAGGAATGTCTCCATGAAAGAGGGAAGAAAGTGATTCCAAGGTGCAACGTCTAGGATGCAAAGGCCTCCAATTCGTTAAATCCTCAACAAACTCCTCCAAGCATTCAAGTAGGCCCTCCTATGTCTCCTCCAAATGTGTATACATGGCCCTCCAAGTTAATAAGGCCCATAAATCATGAGTAAATCCCTTAAAAAAGGGGTGGCCCCTCCAAATTATCATCTTCAAAAGACCAAGTGTAAAGCCTTCAATATGCATCAATCCTCCTCAGACCATGTGAATCATCCCCACAAGTCAAGAGAGGTTCAAATAAGCCCACGCGTGCCAAATAGAAGCCCTCATGAATGAGTAATTCATCCTCCAAGGTGGATGTCCCATCAAATTAGGTGACACGTGCCTCAAAATTTGCAAACAAGGTGAGGGATCCAAAATCTTTGATGTGGCATGGCATGAGAAGTATCAGTACATGAAGAATGGCTCAAAACAGTTTTGACCAATGCCTTGGGAAATGTGAACTATCTTGAGATACGTGAAGGTGCCTTGGGAACCATGAAGATGCCCAAAAATTAGGATGAATCCAAATTCTCAAGAAGATCCATACCACATCATATGATCCATCACTATGTCATCAAATCCTTTATCTCATCATAACCCATGAAACCAAATAATTGATCCAATTGTCCAAGGCTCATAAAAATCACAAGGGGTAGTAAAGAAATTCACTAGTAGTACCCCTATGCCAAAATAAGGGGTAACATAGGCTCCAACTCGGGGACATGTGCTCTTATTGGGAGTGCATGAAAACCTTAGAATCTCATCGCATACATATGAAAAGGACATCCACATCGAGCTAAGACACCACACATCAAAATATGGCTTTTAAAAAACAAGGCATAAACCATCAATGCCTTTGACATCTATGAAATCAAATATAGTGCTCAAAAAGATTATTCATGCTACTTTAATGATCAAAGGAGCTTATTTATTTCCTACCCTAGTGTAGCATGTGGAGTATGAGAGTTCTAGGTGAAATTAGTGAGCTAATCCCTACCCTAGTGTAGCATGTGGAGTATGAGAATGCTAGGTGAAATTAGTGAGCTAATGTAACCACATTATCACTTCATCAATGCAATGGCCTTTTCCCCTATGTTTGGTTATCACACAAAAAAAGCAACATTGAATTCCAAGTGTTTGTAGGTTATAATCTATCACTACTAGGTTGAAAATGGGCCTGGGTACCTACATATCAAAGGTTTTATCAAGTGGATGCAAGGGTTGGTGCAAATTGTTGTAGGACCTATCTATCCACCATTGAACATGGCTCTCATAATCATTGCCAAACCATGGAGTTCCCTCTTGGTCTGATATTTTTCCTTCACTGGTACATGAAAGCAAAAAATGTTGATTAATTTGTTGCTAAAAATATGCCTTGAGGATTGTATTAGAGGGATGAAACTCTGTCACATGGATGGTGCAATGCCTATCCCACAGGATGCCCATAAATGTTATGTATAAAAACTTAAACCCTGTAGGTATCTTTGTCATTATTCCTGTAGAGAAAGGGATAGATTTAGATAGCTCATCCCCACAAACCATTCCTACATTCTTCTTTTTCTCAGTGATCACTACATATTGTCTTTGAAATATTGTTTTGAAACAACACTGCTCTAATTCTGGGGACACAACATTATAGTTGAATTCTCCAAGCAAACACACATTTCATGTGTTCAATGAAAATAGATAAGGAATGGCAGAGTTTGCACGGGTATGTATAAAAGTTTTGCAATATAATTTTCCAGCAAGATATTCATTGTGTTATCACTCCAAGAGTCACCCTAGACTATAAATCAGGGGAGCTTAGTAACATACAAAGAATTTGAATTTTAATCTTGAGAGATAAGCTTTAAAGTCACAGGGATTTGACCATAAGGAAAATCAGATTCATCTACTGTACACATTCCCAACTATATCCTTCAGCAAAAGTGGCCTTAGCAACTTCAGATTAGACAATAGGCTTGATAAATGAATGAGAAATTGTGATCTGAACCTGTCATAGATACTTTCAGCACTTTAAAACGGTCAACTCACAATGAAATTCTGTGTATTAACAAATTCTACATCACCAATGCAAAGAACAAAGACATCATTCAATCATTGTATGAATAAGAAGAAGAGTAAATCGGTCACTCATTAATATTAGTACACATAGAAAAACAAAAAATAAAAAGGAAAATCTGATCTTTATTGATGGGAATCATAGATCTAAAAAATACAGAGAAAGAAAAGTGCACAATGATAACCACTTCTGAATTCCTCTTGGTCCAAAGACCCCTCCCCTTTAGCTCCTTCTAACCCCCTCTCTCACTTACAACAGTCTTTTTTGTATCTTCCACTGTCAGTGACAATGCTATCATTCGAATAACAACCCTATCATAGGATTCTTGTGCCCTCAAAATGGAGAGGCAACATGTGGATAATAGAAAATAGCTAAAATGCTAAAAACTAGGCTAATGTTGGCCACACCCCTAACATTTCTTTATGCTGATGAACTATCCCTTTTGAGTGCTTCTCCCTTTGACAGGTGGCCCTCCAACTCATAACTGATCTTCTAGCAACTGGAAAAGATCCATATTGACACCTGACAACCACTGATCCTTTGAGACCTCCAAAATAGGAACTCGTAGCACATTTTGTAGCAGATTATGTAGCGAACTTTCCATAGATTTATGGAAATCTCCTTTAACTGTTCACTGTCTGCCATATGCTTTGTTTTCATATTGAGACTTTAGTTTCTTTTGGAGTGTTATGGAATTTGAGTTATCCAGTCTTTAATCTTTGAATGAATCTTATTTATGTGCACCTAAGAATCTTGTCGAATTATATTCATCTCAAATTGTGGTAGAGATTTATATGTTTCGGGTCTAAACATTTAATATTGACACTGTCCAAGGTTTCAGAAGTCAGAATCTCCATCTGGATTGATCAAGATAATTTCTAGCTTTCAGGCTCAGACTTCTTCCCTGTCTTGTTAAAAGGATCTTCCCATTAGTGATTTATATTCATCAACATTTGATGCCTCACCTTTAAAAGTAAGCATTGAATACTTGACTAGTTATGACCAACAACACAATCGATATTCTTACAAGACTGTGCCATAATTGTTACCAAACCCAACATTGTCACTTTTGCATCCTTATCGAATGTACATATGTGCCCAAACATCTACATTTGCAAGATAAGAAGACTTAAGGTTCATAATAATCTGATTTATACCATCTGCATTGAATGTGTAGCTTTGCAACTTTCCACTGGTAAGCTTCTCCTGGTTTCTAACTGTGTCCTCTGGTATTTCATCAGACTCTTGTTTAATACCCTCACAGTGTCATATGAAAAATATCCAATCCATCCACCACAAAAAAGAAATGGGAAGCTCATCAATCAGCACTGGTTTCCAAGTTGACATTATGCGTGGAGGCATAGTCATTGGATTCTCGATGAAGTCATCCTCCTTAGTTCCCCGCTCATGGTCCATTATTGTAACTGAAATTTCCTTAGGAATAATTTACATTGCAAGTTGTGCTCCAACAATACTAAAAGGGCCACATTGGTGCCATTCTGGTCTTGCTCCATAGCTTCGAACAAGAAACTCGAGGCATCTCTATCATCTTTGCTCACCACGCATCGATAAGCAAGCACTGGTGTAACAAGACAAACTTAATCACTTGGCGAAATATGCTCGAAATTTGGTGATTCCACTCTAGAATTTGATACCAATTCAGCATCCTCTTTGACACCTGGGTTCTTGTCTCTGACAACTAGTATTTCTCCTTAGCTTGGCACTCCTGTCTATTATCTATCTCGAGCAGAAAAACTCCATGATGCACAGGGTTGTTAGCATTTAAATCGCAACACTTGGCGTATCAATGCATTGTGCAAAGCCCTCGTGGGATCTTCCCATGACACTTGGTGAAAATGTTCTCGAACATGGCATCAGGCATGGACCTCTCCAATCCGCAGCTGGTTGTTATGCTCTGCGTTTTATTTATATGCAGGAAGGATATCCCACATTGCTCGGGGAAAAGAAAAAGTTTTATTTTATGAATGCCAATGGTCTCAAAGTATTGCAACGCGTTGTGCACAAAGGAATCTTTGAAGGCTCCTCCTCCTCGGGGGCTTGTTATTTGGAGTTGGAATTTGTGTTTTGTGTTGGTGTAGGTTCTTGGCTCAACAGCTATGGGCTCGCATAATTGGAGATTGGGCCCAGTGTTTTTGGCCAAAATAGAAAGCCAGAGAAACCAAATTGGCTAAAGAGCCTTTTGCTTCTTCATGTAACAATGCTTCTCAAATCTTCTCTTTTGAATCCAGGTCAAAACCCTTTTTGTTTTTGTCAAGATAGGTAATAAAACCCTATATTCAAGAGGTTAAAGCGAGACCAATTTTGATATTTCAAATGAAAGTAAAAGGGCTCAAAGTTGAACCTAGATTTATGATAAGCATGTAATGATAAGAACTAAATCATCCTTCTAGATGTATTTCAAATCAACTCAAGAAGCATTAGAAACCTTAGGAGACTCATTAGCAACAACAAGGTAAGATGTTAGCAGATGAAGGTTTGGCATATGAAATTTTGACTAGAAACAACACAATAACCAAACATCTGGACAAAATTTGAAAATTTTGATGGTGCGCTTTTGAGTGCTAACACTGGCTCCAACTGGGATGGAGGCCTCCCTATGAGGCTTCCAAGAACCTAGCAGTTCCAGTTGCCTTATCCATTGGGATATGGAGTCATCTGTGTAACCAACCTCTTAACACTGCCAAAAACCACCACTTATTCAAACAACTAACTGATAAACCTGTTGCAAATGGAAGAAAAACAAATGCTTGGAAAACAGGCTTATTTCCTACGCTACCCTACCTTTAACCAGATCTGCAACTTGGTCAAGTAAAAGTAGATTTCCACAGCAACCATTCAAGTAACTTGATGACTTAAATGATCTCATCTATGCCACTGATCAATGAATAATAACAAAAATATAGCAGGAGTGACATAAACTCTTTCAGAAAACCATACTCACCCATGAATATCGGTGAAATAATGAAATATGAAATTTTCAAAAAATCTGAAACATATGACTCCATATAAGCTACAACTGGATCCTTGAAACTAAGATTGGAAACATGTTGATTCACAGAAAATAAATGTCCATGCATACATCCTCCTTTTCTTAAAAACATATAACCTTTTTGTCCTTTCGAAATCAACTCTTGATCATCAGGAGGGACAATTTCTTCTTCAGAATAATGATCATAAGATAATTGTACGACAAGATTTAAAGCATACTGATAATGATCAGCTAAGAACATGTAATTATCTATACAATTATCTGCTGATGTATGCTCAAAATGTTTTTGAAACTGATCATAAGCATAACATGCATCCCTATCCATAGAGAAATCTGAGAATACTGAAGAATCCTGCTTCAAATGTAAAACATACTCACTGTCTTGTTGCTCCTCTTGTGCAGGCAAATTTTCAAAGTATGCTTGATCTCGAATACTCTTGCAAGCTCGGATGTTCTCTTTGGCTTCTTCAACATCTTCAAACAAGCGTCTTAAAGATGAAGACTTTATTTCTCTCAAGAGAAAGACAAGATCTGAATGTTGAACCATTTCATAGTACACCATGGCAGCAGTCTCGGAAGGTCGGATTTCCAATGGCATGCTATGATAAACACTGTAAAACCTCATGTTGAAGACAACCAAAACTTCTTCTTCCCCTCTCCTCAAAGCATTAAAATTAGCCCAGTACTGATCAAGGGACTTGTTCTCACCCCAACACTTTAAAAAGGCATTGCATAGCTTGATCCAAGAACCAATAGAATCGACTCTCAAACCTTTAAACCACACATCAGCATCTCCAAACAAAGATTTGGAGAACAACCTCATTGTAACATCATCATGTACTATCTCAACCTGATCAACAAAGTTCTCAAAGGCTTCCAAATGCCTCTCAGTTGTAACATGATCTTCTCCAAAAAACCAAGGAAGATACTTGAAGAAGTCAAGAGGGTAAGGATGAAGATAAGATGGAAGCCTTAATGGTTTAAACATCTTGTTTCTGATTCTAATTTGAAAATCTATGGGATAAAAATGAAGCTTATAAAACTGAGGGTAAGGTTCAACAGTGAGAGCAGAAGGTGATATGTTTTGATAAAGAGATAAATCAGATTCATCATCCTCCCATTTACAAGGCTGATAAAATTCAAGGAGTACTTAAATACATACATCATCCTCCCATTTACAAGGCTAATAAAATTCAAGGAGTACTTAAATACATACATCATCCTCCTGAATAGGTTGAGGTGAGAAGACATGATCAACCTCTACAACACAGGCAGAAGGAAGGTCTTCTTCTTCCAAGGATGGATATATAAAGGAAGGATTATGATCATTTGAATAGACAAAGCAGAGGATAATCCTTTTGATATGTAAAGGGAAAGAGAGAAATGAGCTGATAAAGAAAAATAAGAGTTCATGAAGAAAGCTCATAAGCTGATACCTGGTCATCCCCTTTCGTATGGTTATCTTTTTGTTGGTAAGATCCTTCCTCCAGTGGAGTCTTTGATGGTGGATCCCCGGGTAGATAATTACAGTCAATTTATGTGTCCCTGTCTTGTCTACCATCAAGAGTTGGATCTATGTCGTTCTCCCAGGGAAGCTAGCTTCACACTTCATCCTTGACAACGACACCATTTATGTTATCTCTTCAAGAGTCACCCTAGATTGTAAATCAGGTGAGCTTGGTAACATACAAAGAATTTGAATTTTAATCTTGAAAGATAAGCTTTAAAGTCACAGGGATTTGACCATAAGGTCAATCAGATTGTACACATTCCCAACTATATCCTTCAACAAAAGTGGCCTTAGCAGCTTCATATCAGACAATAGGCTTGATAAATGAATGAGAAAAAGGAAAACTATGATATGAACCTGTCATAGATACTTTCATCACTTTAAAACGATCAACTCACAGTGAAATTTTGTGTATTAACAAATTGTACATCACCAATGCAAAGAACGAAGACCTCATTAAATCATTGTATGAATAAGAAGAAGAGTAAATCAGTCACTCATTAATATTAGTACACAGAGAAAAACAAAAAATGAAAAGGAAAATCTGATCTTTATTGATGGGAATCACAAATCTGAAAAATACAGAGAAAGAAAAGTACACAGTGATAACCACTTATGAATTCCTCTTGGTCCAAAGACCCCTCCCCTTTAGCTCCTTCTAACCCCCTCTCTGACTTACAACAGTATTTTTTATATCTTCCATTGTCGGTGACAATGCTATCATTTGAATAACAACCCTATCATAGGATTCTTGTGCCCTCAAAATGGAGAGGCAACATGTGGATAACAGAAAATAACTAAAATGCTAAAAACTAGGCTAATGTTGGCCACGCCCCTAACATTTATTTATTCTAATGAATTCTCCCTTTTGAGCGCTTCTCCCTTTGACAGGTGGCCCTCCATCTCATAATTGATCTTCTAGCAACTGGCAAAGATCCATATTGACACTTGGAAACCAATGATCCTTTGAAACCTCCAGAATAGGAATTCGCAACACATTATGTCGTTGATTTTGTAGCGAACTTTCCATAGATTTCTGGAAATATCCTTTAACTGTTGATTGTCTGCCATATGCTTTGTTTTCATATTGACACTTCAGTTTCTTTTGGAGTGTTTTGGAAGTTGAGTTGGCTAGTCTTTAATCTTTGAATGAATCTTATTTATGTGCACCGAAGAATCTTGCCGAATTATATTCATCTCAGATTGTAGTAGAGCTTTGTATGTTTCAGATTTGAACATTTAATATAGACACTGTCCAAGGTTTCAGAAGCCAGACTCTGCATTTTGATTGATCGAGATAATTTCTAGATTTCAGGCTCAAACTTCTTTTGTGGCTTGTTAAAAGGCTCTTTCCATTATTGATTGATATTCATCAACATTTGATGCCCCGCCTTTAAAAGTAAGCATTGAATACTTGACTAGTTATGACCAACGACACAATCAATATGCTTACAAGATTGTGCCAGACTTGGTACCAAACCCAATAATGTCACTTTTGCATTCTTATCAAATGTCCATATGTGCCCAAACATCTGCATTTGCAAGATAATATGACTTAAGGTTCATAATAATCTGATTTATATCATCTGCATTGAATGTGTAGCTTTGTAACTATCCATTGGTAAGCTTCTCCTAGTTTCTAACTTTGTCCTCTGGTATTTCATCAGACTCTTGTTTAATACCCTCACAGTGTCATATGAAAAATATCCAATCCATCCACCACAAAAAAGAAATGGGAAGCTCATCAATCAGCAATACTTTACAGGTTGACATTATGCGTGGAGGCACAATCATTGTATTCTCGTTGAATTCATCCTCCCTAGTTCCCCGCTCATGGTCCATTATTGTAACTAAAATTTCCTTAGCAATAATTTACATTGCAAGCTGTGCTCCAACAATACTAAAAGGGCCACATTGGTGCCATTCTGGTCTTAGTCCATAGATTCGAACAAGAAACTCGGGGCATCTCTATCATCTTTGCTCACCACGCACTGATAAGCAAGCACTGGTGTAACAAGACAAACATAATCACTTGACGAAATATGCTCGAAATTTGGTGATTCCACTCTAGAATTTGATACCAATTTGGCATCCTATTTGACACTTGGGTGCTTGTCTCTAACAACTAGTATTTCTCCTTAGCTTGGCGCTCTTGTGTATTGTCTATCTCGAGCAGAAAAACTCCACGATGCACATGGTTGTTAGCATTTAAATATCAACACTTGGCATATCAATGCATTGTGCAAAGCCCTCATGGGATCTTCCCATGACACTTGGTGAAAATGTTGTCAAACAGGGCATCAGGCATGGACCTCTCCAATCGACAGCTAGTTGTTATGCTCTGTGTTTTATTTATATGCAGGAAGGATATCCCACATTGCTCGAGAAAAATAAAAAGTTTGCTTTTGTGAATGCCAACGGTCCCAAAGTATTTCGACACGTTGTGCACAAAGAAATCCTTGTAGGCTCCTCCTCGAGGGCTTGGCGTTTGGCATTGGGCTTTGTGTTATGTGTTGGTATAGGTGCTTGGCTCGACAGTTGTGGGCTTGAATAATTGGAGATTGGGCCTATGGGCCCAGTATTTTTTGGCCAAAATAGAAAGCCCAAGAAACCAAATTGGCTAAAAATCCAAAAAGAACCTTTTGCTTCTTCATGTAACAATGCTGCTCAAATCTTCTCTTTTGAATCTAGGTCAAAACCCTTTTTGTTTCTGTCAAGATAGGTAATAAAATCCTAGACTCAAGAGGTTAAAGCAAGACCAATTTTGATATTTCAAATGAAAGTAAAACGGCTCAAAGTTGAACCTAGATTTATTATAAGCATGTAACGATAAGAACTAAATCTTCCTCCTAGACTCGTCAGCAACAACAAGGTAAGAGGCTAGCAGATGACGGTTTGGCATATGAAATTTTGACTAGAAAACACAATAACCAAAGATTTGGACAAAATTTGAAAATTTTGATGGTGCGCTTTTGAGTGCTAACACATTGTATGTAACCTCAAGCTCCAAGTGCACATAGATGCTTCCAGCACATAGATGCTTCCAGTTGATGTCAAAGATGAATTTTCATGTTCAAAACATTCTCTTTCACAGCAATCAGAGTCACTTCCAATTAATTTCAACCCGTGTGCAAAAATCCCTTCACGCATCTCTGTGTTGACATCTCGACCAAAACGCATCTGTGGGTTCCTGTCTTCCAACATATCATGAGATAAATCAATTCTAGGAGCAGTTTTATGATTAACCTTGAGTATTTTGGAACAGTTCACCACCTCCCTTTTAAGATCCACAACACAATGATTCGTTATAGGCTCAAGGTTTACACTTGTTTGCAAAATATCTACACAGGGACTTCTGGCTACGAGTAACTTTACAAACGATGGATCTTCGTCCATAAAAAAGGTGGATTCCACATATGTCTCGACCACATCCTCTGTTTTCATATCTTGGATATCCTCCTTTACCTTCTGATCTATGACAGTTGGAAGATCCTAATAGTTCCAAGGGCTGGAAGACTTGGAATTCGAGGGTTGCTCCAAACTGGAAAACAATTATGGATTAATACAGGTTGTGGGAGATACCGTATCATGGCACTGTCCAAATTTCACCTCCATTTCAAGGAAATTAGAGAGATCATAGTCCTCATTTTCATCTACATTTAGGGTGGGTTTACTTTCCAAGGTAGCACATATATCATCACAAAACCAATCACCTTTTTTCATGAATTCCATCCCATCCATGATCACTCTAGTGTGTTTTTCATTCTCAGAGTAATTATCACACGTGCCATCAATCGCTTGGGAAGATGGCTGATTTTCAGAGTAATCAAACGCAGAGTAACGTGGCATAGCCCCATCCAAGTGTGGTGAACAGGTTGAAAAAGTCGTAGAAAACTGTTCTTTGTCCTCTTCAACGGGGTGACCATTATTATTGTCTTCTAGATGAGTGTTGGCAACAAAAGACAGCCTCTCTCTATTTGTATTCCACGATCCTCCATAAGAACAGACTTATCACAATCATCACCAGAATTGAGTAGAAGGGGTATCAAAATGAAACTTAAAAGGCATGTCCATGTTTTGTTCGATTTCTAAATGCAAATCGGGTCTGCTAAGCGTATCCAGAATTATGTCATATTTGTTCTCTAGAACAGCAGTCATATCATCATATGACAAGCCCCGTAGGTGAACTGTGGCAATGGTGGAGGGTTGTTTATTCCTGTTGAAAGCGACATAGTCTGTAAGTAAATCAACCGAACTTTTCATCTCCCAAGGGCCTTAGATCTGTACCATGTTGCTCATGCGATTCATTTTTACTCGAACTTTGCTTGAAATCTGAAGTACATACCTGACTTTTGGCAGAGCTTGGTTTTGTTGTAGGGCTCGGATTTATCATGGGCTGTTCTCATGTTACTTATCGCAATCATCACCAGAATTGAATAGAAGGGGTATCAAAATGTAACTTAAAAGACATGTCCATGTTTTGTTCGATTTCTAAATGCAAATCGGGTCTGCTACGTGTATCCAGAATTATGTCATATTTGTTCTCTAGAACAACAGTCATATCATCATATGACAAGTCCCGTACGTGAACTGTGGCAATGGTGGAGGGTTGTTTATTCCGGTTGAAAGCGACCTAGTCTGTAAGTAAATCAACAGAACTTTTCATCTCCCAAGAGCCTTAGATCTGTACCATGTTGCTCATGCGAATCATTTTTACTCGAACTTTGCTTGAAATCTGACGTACAAACCTGGTTTTTGGCAGAGCTTGGTTGGTTTTTGGCAGAGCTTGGTTTTGTTGTAGGGCTCGGATTTATCATGGGCTGTTCACATGTTGCCCCTTGACCCTTGAGTTGTACTTTGTGGATTAGGGATTTTATCATTAAGTAAAGTAGAGTTAGGGATATCTCCTTGAACCAAAGGATGTTCACATGTTGCCCCTTGAAAAGAGTTAGGGATATCTCCTTGAACCAAAGGATGTTCACATGTTGCCCCTTGAATAGAGTTAGGTATATCTCCTTGAACCAAAGGATGTTCACATGTTGCCCCTTGAATTGTACTTTGTGGATTAGGGTTTTACCATTAAGTAAAATAGAGTTAGGGATACCCCTTGAACCAAAGGAGAGTCGGTCTAAAGTGAGGAGAATATGTTATGAAGGTAACAATGATGACTATCATAATAATTGCCTCTTGATTTGTACCTTGTGGATTAGAGATTTTAGCATTAAATACAATTTGGGTGGTAACAGTACTTATTGATTCATTTCAAAATATACTTCAAACTGGTATCCAGGTACCATAATCTTTCATTTAAATTTGCATGTTGGAAGTAAATCACACATCAACTATCATAATAACATAAAAAATAAACTTATACATAACTTTTGCAGATAGGTAGGTCCATATGTCTATATAATATAGTTCTATCATTCTAATTTGGTTCAACATATAAGAAGAGAAATACAAAATAAATCATAATGCCATATGAGACATATAATATAGTTTTATCATTCTAATTTAGTTCAACAAATAAGAAGAAAAATACAAAATAGATTATAATGCAATTTAGTTTCCGAAGTCAAAATGAGGCATTACATTTAGCAAATCACTGAACATCCAATAGAAATTTACATATCCAATAGCAATTTACATTTAACAAATCATTGAACATCCACATCCAATAGCAATTATCCTCATATTTAAATATCAGTTTTGTTTCAAGATAGCAATTTACATTTAGCAAATCATTGAACATCCACATCCAATAGCAATTATCCTCATATTTAAATATCAGTTTTGTTTCAAGATTCTAATTACAAGCACGTTTCAAAATTCTAGATACAAGCATGATAGAAACAAACAAAAATAAAAGTTGACAAATAAATGTTATTTTCAATCATTGTCAAAACCAATACACAAATAGAGCACTAAGTCTACATACATAAGAGAATACTCTAGCTTCTATAATGAAAAATAAGGAAGAATAATTTACAACATTAAAAAAAAATAGCAATTAAGAAAATAATTGATTTCATAGTTAGTAAAATTAGTCTAATTATAAGAACGATTCAAGATTCTAGTTATGAATGCGTTGCATGATCCCACCAGACATTTTCACATACAATTTCTAACCAAAGAAAAAAACATCATTTTCATACACTGCCCTTTAAACAAACAAATAAAAACATTCATTTTCATATACTATCCCTACCCTTTAATAAACAAACAAAACAAAAAATGATGTTAGATAAAATGATGTTATTTTCAACATTTTCACATACAATTTCTAACCAAAGAAAAAAACATCATTTTCATACACTGCCCTTTAAACAAACAAATAAAAACATTCATTTTCATATACTATCCCTACCCTTTAATAAACAAACAAAACAAAAAATGATGTTAGATAAAATGATGTTATTTTCATTATTAGTCAAATTTAACCAATTGAAAAAAGCTTGAAAAAGCTTTCTCGGTCTACCTACAGAAGAAAATATTTTAGCTTTTAGCTTTTATAATGCAAAATAAGGAAGAGTAATATACAACATTAAAAGATTGTAGTAACATTAAAAACATCAAAAGATTGTAGTAACATTAAAAAATTGTAGTAATTGAAGAAGTAACTGGATCAATAGTTAAATATTGATTTTGGATCCATAGTTAAATATTAGAAAATATTTTATATTTTAGCTTTTATAATGCAAAATAAGGAAGAGTAATATACAATATTAAAAGATTGTAGTAACATTAAAAAATTAAAAGATTGTAGTAACATTAA
>JASDQU010306379.1:68322-94186 GCA_032191745.1 Picea mariana | reverse complement strand
AGTTAGTGTTGGAACACTCAGGAAGTTGGTGCTTCCTTCTAGTGGGTGCTAGAGAAACCAGAGAATTGGTTCTCTCAGCAAGTTGTTGCTTGTAAAACAGAGGTGGTAGCCTCAAAAGGAGTTGATACTCATAATAATGACAATTTACAGAAAATAAAGATTACTTATCATATCAAGAAGAAAAGGTTTTTCCCTTTATGGGTTTCCTTAGGAAATATTTGTCTCTATATATTTCATGTGTGTGATTGATGTTGAATATTTCATTTCTTACTTCCCTGCATTATTGTTATCTCCATTGAGTGTTATGTAAAGAGTTTGAAATGGGCATAAGTGTTTAAGCACAATAACAACTGATTCAACCCCCTTCCCCCTCCCCCCCCTCTCAGTTGTCCAACAAGTGTGAGTGAAATGTGTAATCAAGGACATAGACTTATATTTGACTCAGAGAAGTGTGAGATAAGGAAAGAAGGATCGGGCAAATTGGTGGCTACAATAGTAAAAAATTCAAAAAACATATACATCTTAAATGAGATTGGAAAATAAAGATGTTTATTGAGAAAGGAAAATGAAAGTTGGCTTTGGCATAGAAGAATGGGACATGTGAACTTTGACAATCTGGTCAAATTAGAAAAATGGAAGAAGTAAGAGAAATGCATTAAATTTCAAAATTGGTCAGTACTATGTGCAAGCATTGCCTACAAGGGAAGTAAACAAAAACTAAATTAAGATCAAAGGAATACTCTACAATAAAGCCATTGGAATTTGTGCACATTGATCTATGTGGACCAATGAGAACAAAAGGACTGAATGGCGAACAATACTTCATGCTACTTATTGATGATTATTCAATAATGACTGTAGTTTATTTTCTCAAGAAGGAATCAGAGGCATTTGAAATTTTCAGAATATTCAAGGAGATGGTTGAAAATGAAATGGATTCAAGAATTGAGTGTTTAATATCATAAAATGGAGGTGAATTCATATCCAAATAATTCGTTTAATTTTTGAAGAGCATGGAATAAAAAAATAGTTCTCAACAGCTAGGGAACCTCAACAAATTGGAGTCGTTGAAAGGAAGAACAAAATTGTAACAGAGATGGCCAAAACCATGTTGAAGGATTCGAAGTTTAGAAATGTCTTTTGGGTACAAGAAGTGCACATAGTCATTCATATCTTAAATAGAGGAATGCTCAGAAGTAACAATGACAAAACTCCATATGAGTTATGGAAGGGAAGACCAGCAAACGTCAAACATTTTAGAGTATTTGGAATCACATGCTACATAAAAATAGAAGATGACAGAGTTGGAAAATTTGATTCTCAAGTTGATAAAGGCATGCTAGTTGGATACTCAAGAAAAAGAAAGGCATACAAGTGTTACAATATGAGACACAACAAGATAGTGGAAAGCATAAATGTAAATATTGATGAAGAAAATGTGCAAATGATCAAAGAAGAAAGCACAAATACTAAAGAGATTGAAGTAGAAAAATAACCCAAAGAAGAAGAGCTATAAGAAGAAGAACAAGAAGAGTAGCTAGAAGAAGTACATGAAGAAAATGACCATAACGAATTTTTGATGCCTTCTAGGACACCTAATCGTCGGGTTCAGAAGAATTATCGACCAGAACATTTTATTGGAGACAGAAATGCAAGAATAGAAACCAAAGGTAGTAAAAGGTTACGTACACCAGAGCAAAGACACCTTGCACTACTATCCACAATTGAAACCAATAGATTTGAGGAAGCCAATAACGATGAACATTGGGTCAAGGCCATGGAAGAAGAATTGAATAAAACAAAGAAAAATGAAAAATGGGAGTTGGTTCCAAGACCAAAGAACAAAAATGTGATTGTTACAAAATGGGTTTTCAAAAACAAACTAAAAGAAGATGGACAAGTAACCAGAAACAATGCAAGATTAGTATGCAAAGGATACGCTCAAGTTGAAGGAGTGTATTTTGAAGAAAAATTTTCCCCTATTGCCAAAATGGAAGCAATTAGACTAATCTTGGCCTATGCATGTTCCAATAGAATCAACATATATCAGATGGATGTAAAATCAGCATTTCTAAATGGTGAATTAGAAGAAGAATTCTACATCGAATAGTCAGAAGGATTCATATTGTCAGAAAGGGAAGATTATGTTTGCACATTGAAGAAATCTCTGTATGTACTCAAGCAAGCCCCTAGAGCCTTGTTTTTAAGATTCAGAAAGGGTAATGCAGATAGCAATCTCTATGTAAATGTTGATAGGAACAACATACTTATCATTGAAGTATATGTGGATGACATTATATTTGGATGTGATGATGACTGAATGAGTGAGAAGTTTTCCCAAGACATGAAAAAAGAGTTTGAAATGTCACTACTTGGTGAATTAACATTCTTTTTGGGACTTTATATATCTCATCTGGATGAAGTCATTTTGATTTCACAAACCAAGTACATCAAAGAAATGTTGAAGAAGTTTGGAATGGAATATTGCAAACCAATAAGTAATCCTATGGTGACCAGTTGCAAGTTGAGAAAAGACGATGAATATAAGGAATCAAATCAAAGACTCTATAGATCAATGATTGGAAGGCTACTCTATGTGACAACTTCAAGACCATATTTAATGCAAGTAGTTGGAAAAGTTTCAATATTAAGAAGCACCGAAGGAAACTCATGGTCTAGCAGTGAAGAGGATCTTTAGATATCTTAAAGGGAAAAGAGAGTTTGGATTGTGGTATCCAAAAGGGAATGAGATGACTATGGTTGTCTACACATATGAAGATTGGGAAAGAAGCATTGATGATTGAAGAAGTACTAGCAAAGAAGCCTTCTATTTGGGTGATTTTTTGGTATCTTGGTTAAGTAAGAAGCATCACTCAGTATCATTGTCTACAACAGAAGAATAATACATTGCAACAACAACATGTTGTACTCAATTTCTCTAGATTAAGAAAACCCTACAAGATATACAAGTGAAGTATGAAGAGCCCATTTCAATATTTTGTGGCAATACCAGTGTTATCAGTATCTCCATGAATCCATTGATGCATTCCAAGACAAAACATATGTTGATTAAGTTTTACTTTATGAGGGAATAGGTTACAAATAATAATATCAAGTTAGATTATATTGGGACAAAGGAACAAATTGCAGTTATCTTCACTAAACCTCTCCCAAGAGAGACATTTGAGTATCGTTGACAGAAACTTGGAATAGTTTGTGCTCCATAGTGATCTACACATATTTTTCTAAGAAGACGAGGGAAGAAAAATCATTTGTGCAAAGATGATAATGGAATCTTAATATGAATTATTTTATATATGTCTGTAGTTTACTTCATCAGGAAGCACCAATGGAACAAATGCACCGATAGAGAGAAACTTCATAAGAATATTTTTCAGGGGGATTTACCCTTTTCCATTGATGTCAAAGGGGGAGAAAGAACAGAAGCATGCAGATAGGGGGAGTATTGGTCGCAGGGGAAGCATGAGTGTTGTCATCAATGCCAAAAGGGGAGATTATTGGAAAATTGATTGTAATTGATATCAACCTTAGAGGAATTCTAGAAGCCTCTATAAGTGATGGGTATAATTGAAGAAGACTCCAAAGTGGTCCCCTTATGGTGTATATTTAATCATGGCCCTCATGAGAAGATGCTTTGAAGAAGTCTACAAGAAACCCAGAGGTGTGATCACGAGGCTCGAAGTTGACAAACAAAAATGAGGTTGAAGAACATTAAAAGTATATGTAAAACCCTCATATCTGGATAGTTCTCATCATGTCGTTTCTAACGGTAGGTGGTATGTCACGTAGTTCCTCACAGTTGAGTAGTTATAAGGTATTGAAGTTGGAAGCCTCGAATAATGGCTAAGAAGTCCCTAAACAGTTACAAGTCATTAATCAAGGGTAAAATAGTTATAATGAGAAGCCTTAAAGATAAAGAAATAAGTTTCTTAGAAAAAGTATAAATACACAACAAGAAGCATCTCATAAGAAAATTCACATACACAAATCTATTGAATATCTTCTAAGTGAACAAGTGATGTTGTGGTAAATATTTTCGTAGAATATCCGAGGAAGGGAAATCCTGAAGGAACAAAGTGTATGGATGTGAATGCACTAGATTTATGAGGTTATTCACAGGTCACGGATCTTCAAATCATGGATGTACATGGGTCATGATGTGCAAAGCATGGATAGGTTATCCGAGAGTTGAAAGTGGGAAAGGCATGGATGTACGCGGGTCAATGAAAGGCAAAGTGCAGATATATGTGGGTTGATAGTGTACAACTCATGGATCTGTGAAAAGGTTTTGAGGAGGATGCTAGTACCAAGTTGTTGAGGTGGAGGAAGAGCTACAGTTTTTAATATTGTGTATCAAGTCTACTATAGGATTAAAGGTATGTTTTACATGTGTTTTGAGGATTGTATCTTGATACATGATTAAGGATTGGTTTTGAGATTTGGGAATATGCTTTGAGGTAAACCTTAGTGATGTTATGGTACATTGATTAGAAGGATATCTTGTCTATCTTTGTATCTGGTTTGGTATATGTCATTGAGATGTTATCACATGTTTGAGGAACTTCATTGATGTTATCTTATGGCACATGGTTGATGTATGGTATGGTATAGTTGTTGATACATGGTTGATGTATGGTATTGTATAGTTTTGGTACATAGTTGATACATGATATGGTACATATCTTAGGTACATGTTTTAGTACATGGTTGAGACACACAAGTTGATGGTGGTATATCAGTTATAGTGACAGAGAAAGTGGAAATTATAGGTTGATGTGATAGATTGACAGTGACAAGTTGATGAAACAGTGGCAGTCGTTGGGTTCCTTTTGTCACTTGGGTGAGAAAAAAGAGGACCCTTGATTGCTTAGTTGTACTAGGTAAACAACACAGACCAATGGTTAGTAGGTTAGTACGCCTGCAAACAATGAAATATATATCAAATCCAAAGAAAATAAACAAATAAACATGAGTTAAACAACTATCAACAAGAGATGCAAAATATTGAACATAAAGAGATGGTATCCAATAAACACTAGTCTTATTAATTTGAGAACACCAAGAGGATAAATGTGGTATTTGTGAATCCCCTATTCCTCCTAAGGGATGGCTCTTGAGTCCCTCAAGATAGCACTTCTACTATCCTATTCTAACTTGACAATGGTGAAGAAATGTATGGAAAGGCTCCCGAAGAGGTGAGAAGGATTTCCTTTTCTATACTTTCTCAAATTGTTCTTGAGAGAGGGAATGGTTTCTCCAAGAAGATTTGAACAACATAACACTACAATAAACTTCTTCCTTTTTAGAATACAATGATCCTCTATTTATAGGAGGATTGCTAGATATTTCACAACTAGTTTCAAATGTGATTAGGAAGGCCTTTGAAGGTACCTCCCATTCTTTTAATGATACCAAGGAAGAATTTTAGGGTAATTTTTGGGTATGGTCGAGATGTAATTCATCCCAGAAGTGGTTGAGGCCCGACCAAAAGCATCAATGTGTCATTTCCACATCTGCATGGGTTGTTTGATTATCAGTTGTGTGGCATATGCATTGTGCACATTGTACACTATGTTAGCCCGCACGGATATGCATGTGTTGTCTTTGTTGAATGTGCATGGAAATTTAGGATCCTTTTGCATAGTTTTGTGACTATCTGGCCAATCTTTATTGTGATCATCCTGTAATTATCTGTTTATGTTGTATTTGCATTGACCATTTCTTCATTGGTTGTCTGTATTTTTCTGACCAATTTTTGGTGACAACAAATTCCCCCCTATGTGCGATGTTAGGAGCATACGTATAGCTAAAATACATCAATGTTTATATTTTATGAAATTTCCATAACAATAGGAGAGTTGTAGTTCTTGATAACAGGGACAATGAGAGTGGCACGTTGGAGAAAAAGGGGATTCAGAATAATGCCAACATTCTATGAAAATTGAAATGGAAAGTTGTGTAAAATCAAGGTGGTCATGCCCCATGCTCGTTTCATGAAACCAGAATAATATGATTTTAACTAAAAATTGTTGATGAAGTGGATATCTACATCGCCCTCGGGAGCGTCAATAACAATCGATGACGGTTTTTTGAATTAAACTATATTTGAATTGAGAAATGGAAATAGGTGTAATCTGTCAATAACGCGGAGCAATTAATGGCCTAGCTACTTCAGAGGTCTTCGACGATGACTGAAAAACTACAAAGATTGCATAGTAAGACCCACCATAACATGAAATTTTGTTAGAGTTGAATGTTATGCGAAACAATGACATCAAAAATAATTAATGAATCCTTTTGTTTCGTCTGAGACTGCTCATTGATAGGGGAATGAGATTCAATATATTTCCACCTTCCTAGAAATTGTGTTGACGTTGACAAGGAAGAAGGCGCGGCTACATAAGAAAAGGGATTCTTCATGTTGATTTGATCAAAATAGTATTGTGAATTGAATGGGAGGAATATGGATGAACCGGTGACATGGACAAATATAACAATGGATGGGACATAAGAAATTCTCTTGGTTGGGGAAAACAGGATGATGGCAATAGTCGTAAAATGTGATCTGGTGTCAGGGGGATGAGCATATTGTAGGTAAATTGTGTTGAATGTGTATGATTGTAAAGGAGTGGATGATAGGTCAGACTAAAGATATTGAGGACAAGGGTGTCAATGATAGTTGGTATGTGGCCATGGTAGGGATAGCTTTGCAGAGATGGTGATGAAAATGAAAATTCCACAACCAAGGGCGACATGGGTTATTGTGTCCCAAGGAAAAAGATGCCATCGGTTGCGATGACAAAAACCTATTATATCTGTTGAAAATTGAAATGTGATTTATACAATTACCAAATAAATAAAGAATAATTGGGTTGAAATTACATGTAAAGAAACAGGTGCCCCAATGAAGTATGTTTTTTTTTCGCGTGGTGTGCAAGTAGGGAATGTAATTGATGGAGGGTGGGGGCCCCATGGGTGGGCTTATGTACCAGGTAGATGTATGGAGGATGAAATTGCAGATTGGAAATTGATGTTGGATGATATGGAGGGTTAATGATAATGTAGAGGTGCATTTAATGTAACAAAAAACATGATATGGGAGTCTGGAATGGGGTGGTTAGCATGATGATGAGGAAGAAGTATGAGGTTCTTACTCTGGGGTGTAACACTACCAGGACTCCGAGACTAATGGATAGAATAGCATGAGTTTCAATATGCCAAGGAGTAAAGATATGTGGCACAACTCATGGTGATGAGAATGTAACCAGTTGGAAGTACATGAATGCAATGGAGGTGATGGTACCGTAGAGCTGGGTGTGGGGATCCTAACCATAAATTTCAATGGGTATTAATAGGGTATGCAGTTTTTTGCAAAGGGTGTGAGTGTATGTCGATTATGATAATATACCTGAAGGGGCCATGGGGTGGTCCAAAATGAATGTGTTAATGAGGCTAATGACCAGTACTTGCATATGCAAAACCAAATAACCGACGTGAAACATATATGAAGATGAAGTACATCTGATAGTTATTGAGAATTAAATGTGTGAGATATGTCTACATGTGCTCGAGGTTAAAAAAGGGGTCCCTGGGGCTTGGTGATGAAATGAGGAACTGATGGTGCCATGGTCAAGATGGCAGAGTCAAGATCTTGGTGGTGTTAACGGTGTAGAAAATGGAGCTTGTGAGCTCCCAAACAAGGAGGAGGAAGTTGGAGAATGGGGCATATATATGGGTGTGGGGCCAACAATGCCACCTCATTTGTACTTGCATATGTGGAGGTCTAGGAGTGGCACTTTTGGATGTTTTTTAGTGTTACAAGAGCCTATGGAACCAGATTCATCTTACAAGAGAGCCAGGTAATCCGTCAGAACCTCCTACATAGGTTAGGTATGTTTTTGCCAGGGTTGGGGGTCGTAGGGTCAATTTTATGACCTACATAGGTTAGGTATGTTTTTGCTAGGGTTGGGGGTCGTAGGGTCAGATTTATGACTAGATAGGAGGGACCACATGAGATAAACCTTGCTTCTCGCACACATGTACATGAGTAATATTGATTCATTTGTGCATAGAATGCAAGGCTGTCTCAATATCCCACATGTAGATGTGCGTGAGTATTGTGTATGTTCCTGTGTAGAGGGGGTTTGGGGGTTAGTGCAGCTGTAAAATGGATAGTCGCACACATGCACGTGGCTATTAAAGGAACATTCATGTGCATGTGCACAACTGACTGGAGTACATCCGCGCATGTATTTTTTGCCTGTCGTTGGATTTGGCGGGTGGTAATCGTGCAATTATGGACTGGACAGTCATGTTGATATGAGCGATTGTAATGGACACAATCAAGAAAATGTGTGCATTTTGGGGGCGTACAGTTGCACAAATGTCCATGGTTGTGGGGGGTACATCCATGTGGCTAGAAAAGTCTGATTGTTTGTGAGTGTTTGGGTTTTTCGTTATGAGAAAAACTAATTCAATGTTGTTAGTTTTGGTGCAGGTGACTGAGTGGACAACCCTTATGTTGATTCAGTGACATGAGTGGGACTAGGAGGCTTTACGAAGGGCTATGGGGCATGACCTTTGTATCCGACAATATTTTTCCCGAGCTCGATTGCTCTTTTTTTTCAATTGCTCACCGATACACTCGTAGGACGCCCTACTATAGTATATCATTAGGATGTGGCGACCAGCGTGGTAGTTATTTGAGGTATGAGGGAGTGATGTTCATATTACAGAGGACATTGACATTTACTTCATCACAAGGCTCCCTTTTCAGCGCATAGAGTTTCCTACACAGTCGAGGATTCCACTAGGGGTGACAGTAGTAGTGATGGTGGACTGTCATTGTTTGGGGATGACGGTGATGAGTGGTGGGTCTATCAACATAGCCACTATAGAATCATTGGAGATGCAGTTTTTTTGTGCGATGTTCTTATGGATTTTAGGTTCGTTGGGGAGCCAGCGCATCTTTGGGGAACACATAGTGATCATAGAGCGAGTGATGGAGGGGAGGATGTACACCTAGGCTCACATGATGTGTGCCTACATGGTAGCACAGTTGGGCAGGTGTGTCTCTGCTGGGAGAGAAGAGTCTTTGTTTGGTTTAGTGTTGATTTTGTTTATCTTGGAGAGGGTGATTCTTCTACGCCCGATAGCGATTTTGGATCCGCCATTGTTGTATGATCCTCAGTTGATGAGGTGATCATAGATACTACCTAACTGGGGTGGTCGTGAGGTGGGTTAATATTTTACCCCTACATTTAAGGGGGTATGGCGGCAGACCGCTCAGATTATACTGGATTTTCCATATCATGGGTTGGACTTCCATCATCACCCGGATATGCGTTTGTCGACTGGTGAGTTGTGGGATCACCTAGGTGAGTGTTTTGTACACTAAGTATTTTATATGTTCTTTGATTTTAAATAATTTGATGTCAGAAATATTGATACAAACTTTTTGTGTGTTTATGCAGATGTTGGGCCCAGCAGGCGATAGGTCGATTTTGTATGGGCTACAAAGGAGGAGAGGGAGGGTGAGGGTTAGGAATAGAGGCATCAACGATATGATGACCCATGGGAGGAGCCATCATAGGCTCCTCAAGGGGTTTCATCATGTGCCAATGTGGAAAAGGATATGGCATCAATGGTCTAGGAGGTCTAGGACTTGTGGAGGCGTCTGGACGGAGTTCCAAAGGACAGGTGGTTGCTTATCTGGGATGAGTACATACTGGAGTAGTACATAGGTGGGTACCCCATATGGATGTCATTTGTTCTATGAGTGGAATTTTTGGGTGAAGCATTGATTGGTCATATACCGGCGAGGGAGGTTCCCCCTGGTGGTGGAGCGAGTGATCCTCTAGGTGGCGGATATCCACCAGCAAGCCTACGAGCTGGTGATTTTTTAAAGATAGGGGTTCCATAGAGGTTGGAGCATGCATGGGTGTGGCCCATTTTTGTATGATGTATAGGAGTATGTGAACTCTCGTTTTGTATATATTAAGGGTATATTTTTGGCATGGAGCCTAGCCGTGGGGCTAAGGCAGGTTATAAATTTTTGTATCATAAACATGTATGATATATTTTGATCTATATCTAAGTACACCTTTTGATGATGCATGATGTTTTGGTAAATATGTGTGATGTTTATGATTTTTTCCTTTCTTTATGGATGATAAATGATGTTGAAATGTATTCTAATGTGATAAATTCCCATCTAGGACTTGATTAGCCATATGATCTACAAATTTCTTTAGGATCCTAGGGATATGATTAAATGTGATTGACTCAAAATTTCAAGATAGAATTTTAACTTGTAGGTACTTGAGGTATAAGTATGGATCACAGACGTGATACACATTTTTCAATTGTAGGATGATGAGTTAGGAATCTAACAGGATGCTTAAGTGATGAATAGGGAGGTGAATGGCCTCTGAGAGGAGACCAATGACAACGACATATTCAGCTTGGTTGTTTGTCAGTCCTGAGGCATATACCGCTGGAGTGAAGTAGTACATGAACCTGGGTGTAAATGGCCCAAGTTGTTGAACCAAGATTTTGAGTCCAACGACTGGCACCATCAACATACTTGATCTGTTAAGTGAATGGAGGATTCATCTGTCAAAACAAGGACAAAGGATTAGGCCCACGGCGTAGTAGGTTGAGGTGGTTAAAAAGGACTAAAAACTCTAGGAAAAGAAAGAAGAACCTAAGGTAGAGTGGCTACGCTTAAGGGTAGAATTTCTTCAAGTATAAATCATTGAGAGGGTCCTTGAGTGTGGCTCCTTCAGGATGAGCCAGAATGTAGACACCTTTGGTGAGGCAATGACAAATGATATAGGGACCTCACCATAGAGATTCAAATTTTCCAAGGCCTAGGGTGTCATGGGAAATATCGTAGGCTAGTACTAGGTCTTCTTCAGTAAAGGATCGAAGGGCTAATTGACGATCAAAGATGGCCTTGGACCATTTCTTGGTGACTTCATTGTTTTGTAGAGAGGATCGGTGATCCTCGTTGAGAGATTTGAGAATGAGAAATCCTTTCTCAATGGGAATTGTATCTAGGAGAAGCTTGATTGTGGTGTGTAGAGTAGGTATTTATCATTATATGGGGAGGATGACTTCCACTCCATGAACGAGATGGAAAGGCATGAAACCGATGGAAGTTTTGATTGTTGTGCGATATGCCCATAAGGCTGAGAAAAGCATGTGATGTGAGTTGGTCTTATGCTTATCTAGTATTCCCTGCAGCATTGTTTTGAGGACTTTATTGACTGCTTCAACTTTCCCATTGGTCTATAGGTAGTAGGGGGATGTGAATTCATAAGTAAATCCTAGTTTATTGGAGATTTCAGTGAAAAATTCATTCTCAAAATGTTTTTAATGGTTAGACACTAGTTGGAGGAGAATTTTGAAGCAGGAAATGACTTGCTTGAAGAAAAAATGAGTCATCATGTCTATTGTATTCTTCAAGGTGGGCATGGCCTTTTCCCATTTCGTAAAGTAGTTGAAAGTGACTACAATATAATTGTGCCTATTACTGGATGGGGGGTTGTAAGTAAGTAAATCAATTCCCCACTTATAGAAAGGGTCGATAGTGATAAATCTATGAAGAAGGGAAAGGGGTGCTTGGTATTTGTGTGCATATAATTGACACTTTTCGCAATGCTTGACTGCATGTACATTGTCATGGAAGAGGGTGGGATAAAAGTAACCAGTCCAAACTGTCTTCTGTGTAGTGGACATGTCAGAAAGGTGACCTCCACATGCACAATTGTGACAATCATTCAGAAGTCAATCTACTTCTTCAATGGTGAGGCATCGTTGGATAATGGTGTTGACACCCCTACGGTATAGTACTTCTCCTATGAGGAGATAGCGTGAAGATTGGTGACGGATTCAACGGCAGTCATATTGGGAGAGGTGAGGGTCGGATTTTTGCGTTTGAAGATATTAAAGGATATCTCCATACCATTGGTCATCAGATGAAATGAAGAATAAATGTTCATCTGGGAAATTTTCATTGATAGGGGGGTCAAATGACTTGGATGGGATTTTTTTCTTTTGGGAGTAGTGAACTCTAGATCATATTCGTAGAGGATGGCAATCCAGCAAGTGAATTTTCTATTAATCTAGCAATGAATAAGTAGATAATGTATAGGGTTAGAATCATCCACTACTATGGTGGTGCGAAGTAGGATGTAGTGGTGCAAATTCTGAATTGTGAGGATGGCGGTGAGGGAAATATTCTCCTCATGATTGTATTTGAGAGGGGGACCTAATATGTTTTTGTTGATGTAGTAGATGAATTTTTCGTGTTGGTCATTTCCTACTTGGACAAGCACTCCTGCAACTGAAACTTTAGAGGAAGAAAAGTATACGATATAATCCTTATCATAGTCTAGGGGGCTAATTAAGGGTGCTTTGTTGAGCACTTTTTTGAGAGAATCAAATGCATCTTAAGCGTGTTGGTCCCAATGAAACTAGATGTCACGACATAGTAAACATAAGAAGTCGTGGGCTTGAATACCATAATCGAGAACAAAATGTCGTAAAAAATTAGCTTTGCCTTGGAGGCTCTGCAATTGGTGTAGGTTATTGGGAGGAGGAATCCCATTGATGGCCTGGACATTAAGGGGGTCAATGGTGATGTCTTGTTGGGATATGATGAATCCCAATAGGTGTCCTATAGTGATGCAAAAGACACACTTCAAGGGGTTGAGATTAATATTGTATCATCGACAATGCTCAAATATGATTCAAAGATCTTCTAGGTGTTGGGATCATTGTTTAGAATGAGCGGTGAGGTCATCCAAGTATGTGAGAATAATGTGAGCCAGATCATGAAAGGCATATGTCATGGCACGTTGGAAGGTGATGTTAGTGGTGCCATCATTTTTTATTCCAAAGGGAATCACTCGATATGCAAATGTGCCCTAGGGAGTTGTAAATGTGCTTTTATATTGATCCGTAGGGTGAATTTGAATCTATTTATAGCTAGAAAATATGTCCATGAGTGACAAAACTTCATGGTAGGAACAAGAATCAATGAATAGATCAATGAATGGTGTAGGAAATTTTTCTTTGGGAAAATATTAATTGAGGTCATGAAAATCGGTGCACACCATAATAGTACCCTATGTTTTGTTGATAGGAACTGAGTTTGAAACCCATGATGCTTAGGCTATCGGGTAGATGAAGCTACCGACACACAGTTTATCAATTTCAGCTTTGATGCCGAGAGATTTGGAAGGGTGAAGTGGTCTTTGATTTTGGTGGATGGAGGCAATATCATTCCGTGTATCGATATGGTGTTCTACAACGGCCAGGTCTAATCCAAGCATCACGATGTAATATTACGAAAAAAACATCCCAGGATTCTTAGAAGAGGGTCGTATATGCTATGATTTCTTCGGGAGAGCATGGGGAGCTAAGAGTGATTTCTTCCATGACATTAGGTTTGACAGAGATGTCAATTTTAATTGTGGGGGAGATATTTTCCATATTTCCTTTTTCAAAAGCATTAGGTGCAGGTAATGGGTTTTTGAACCAGTCCACATGGCCAGGGGGAATGAAATACTTAGCTTCAATGGCACAGACCGGGGCATCTGAGTGTGGTTGAAAAGCGTTGTGAGTGATAAAAAAGGATATGTGGTGAAAGGAATCCCATGGGTAATATGGTGCACATAGAACTTCTAGAATGTCTCCATCGGATTAAAAGATGAAGGAGTATGAGTCTGTAACATGTGAGATCGAGGTGTTGATATTCATGGGAATAATGGATGAGGAATCTATGGACGGAGGTTGGGTTGAGGATTGGCTATCATCATTCGAATATGAGGTGTATGGACCTATTTGGGGGGATGAGAACCTTCACTAGACTTCATGAACCAAATATCCATATACAAATTGGATGTCGGATGGTATGGGGGAGGGGGAATCTTGCAAACAGGTATTATAGGGGACTTTGGGGGGTTTGGTGGAAACTCCATGCATCTTGGTGGAATGGAAATGTCCAATGGGGTCAAAGGAAGGAGGTTGGTCCTTGGAGGGGTTATGTTGTGACTGTTAGGAGGGGGATTTTTCACAGCCTGGTCTGTTGTGGTTTGTACTTGTGGTGTAATGGGTGGGATGGAAGCCCTCTTGCATGCTTGTTGCTCAATGATGAGTGGGAATATATATGTATAATGGTCCATATAGTAACATAACACATAGGGGTGTTGCAAACGTTCATTTACTGATGTGGAGACATAGTGAATGGTTTGTGTGTTAGTGGTAATGTGGGTAGCTTGAGAGGGTTTTAGTATTGGTGTTTGCCTCATTGCTCTCAAAGTCTCCCAGTAAGTAGGAATGGTCGAAAATGATGTGTGTAATGAACGCAATCCCTGCATATGGCACATGCATGGTTAGTACATAAGCCTTTTTTCTTTGTAGAAGAAGATCTTGCTGCAGGTGGTGGCATTGCGGGGGTAGGGAGTAGGGGTGCGGGTTTGGTAAGTTGACTGAGATTGTGTAATTCAGGCAATGCAGGGGAAAGGTGGGTGGCGTGTCCAACGGTATAAAAAAGTGTGAAAGGGGGTTGTATGCATGGTGGGGAAGGGACAGTGGGGTCTTTATTTTTCCTAGTGCCACGTTGGTTTGTGGTGTTTCCCCCTTTGCACGTATCTTGGTTTCCTGTTGTGGTAGTATTGCCTCCAATTGTGTGACTGGTTGGGTGAGTGGGCGGTTGAGCCACTGGTTACAGACATAAAATCATAGGTTGAGGAGGGAGAGATAAACCTAGTGCAATATATGGTGGTTCAAGATACCATACATGGATGCTGATCACCATATTTGGTAAAGTGAGGGTAGTGGCAACCTGGTATGTCGTTACTCTAGGGGGTGGGTAAAAGAAGGGTATTTGGGTAATGGCTTGTGGGACTGTTTTCCAAATAGGGATTTGGCCTATTGTGGGAAGTTTGTTGGATAATTCTTCTAGGTAAGAATATACGGGGGGTTCTTCAGGAAGAGCTTGTGGTGTACGAGTAAGGATGGATTTCAATGATTCCTATAGGGGATGATCATCAATCATTTCTCCACCATTTGAGGCAACAACATATATTTAATATGTACTTGGGGTGGGAGGTGTGCATCCTTGGTATGAAATAATTAAGGATGGGTCATGAAATATTCTTGGTCAAACATATACCATGCGTAAAATGTCAATGCTCAAATGAATAAGGGGAAGGACATTATCAATGTGCCCTAAATGCTTAGTTTCATAAAGAATCAGTTCGTCAATAGTGACAATCTTCCCGTTGTGAGGGAAGAGCATGGTCTAGAATATAGAATATGTTATTGCTTGCATGGTGTACATGTACCTTCTTCTGAAAAGGATATTGTAGTCTAATTGGGCATCTATAACTTAAATATCAATGAGGCTGGTTTTTCCCCTAATTCTACGGGGACAATTTGTTAAAGAGATTTTGTTTATGAAGGTATCCCATCCTAAACTTAGAGGGTGATGGTGGAGGGGACTAATTCAGGGGATCCCAACTATTTCCATATGTGTTTGGACATGATGCAAGTGGATTCCCCCTCATCAATTATGCACCGATGGACGATGATGTTTCTAATTATGACTGGAATTTGGAATCCGAATAGATATGGAAGACATGGGTTGGATTTGTCTAAGTCGAAAGTGATTAGACGAGTTTTTTTCGGGCCTACTGCACCGAATTGTGAAAGAAAATACTTTCTTTGGGAAGGACATGTTTGGATAACCTCAAGTGATAACATGGTAGCGGGGCATTGTGAAAGGTTTTCAATAAGGTTATATCTGTGGGCAGCCCGAGCGTGTGGTTTATGCACATTCCTGTATAATGGTGCGGGAGGAATTCTGGTGGTGGATTTAGGGTTGGGACGAGGAATCATTAAAGGTTGTCCAACTATAAATTGGGGAGACTCATAAGTGGTGGGGGGGAGTTTGAGGGCATGTCGTATTGATGGCTACGATTTTGTAAGAGAATTTCCTCTTCTATGGTGAGGAGGATGTTGTGATGTGATGAATTATTAGTTTTTGGTTGGCCAAGAGGAGGGAATTGTCTTATCTATTGTGGGAGGGGGGAGAGGTCTGGTTGTGTGTTGATTACCCCTTGGTGAGGGATTGTATTTTGCAAAACCATCAGTTTTGGTGGTGGCATGTAGTTAGGAGGTGCCTATGGTTCCCCTTGGGGGGTACGAGGTCATGGGGGATTTATATCTTTCTTCATTCATTTGTAATCAACTATTTGGGGGAAATTATGGGTGTAATGGTCATACTCGCCACATAATTCACATGGGAAATTGGTTCGCAAGTTATTATTCCTTCCTTGGCATGGTTGGCCATTGTTATTTCCCCCTTGGGGATTTTGGTTATCCTGGTTTTGGTTTCCCCCTGTTGGGGGGTTTGGATGTTGGGGTTTCCCCCCCTATCCTTGATTTCTATTATTTCCCTTTCTCTGGTTGCTGTTGGGTTGATGAGTGGGGTTTGATGTATTCAATTGTTTGAATTCTTGAACTTGTTGAACAAGGGATGGTTGGATAAAATTTGCCCCTACATGTTTTTGGCCATGTGTTGGGGAAGCAGCTTGAGGAGAACCCAAGAAGGGATAGTAAGGGTTACCTTGGGGAGGTATGTACTGGTTGTATGAAGTGGAGGTCCCTCCCATAGGGTTGGGACTATAAGTTGTGGACGGTAAAGGTATTTTCTATTCGACAGGGACTAGGTGTATAGGAGGGGCAGGTATTGGTGGTCCCATGATTGGAGGGGGGGTACCATGATTGGTGGTTAATTTTGTGGGGTAGGGAAGTATGGGTTTCCCCCATATGGTTCAAGGAAAATTTTAGTGGAAAAATTTCGCCCATGGGCTAATTTTCCATGCTTTTCCCAAAAAACAATTCTCCATTCTAAAAATTGTTCGCCCAAATTCTATAGGAAAAAATTATTTTACCTTAAAAATCGCAAAAAAATTATAAAAACTATATAAAATCCTTAGAAATTTGATTTTCTTAACAAAAATATCGTCAAACATTTATAGTTGACATATAAAAGACCAATAAGATTTTCCAAGGTTTCTACATTTCAAAATAAATTTTCATTTTTTAAATTATCCCTGATATGGTTAATAAGGATTGACCTCAAACGTGGGTATTGATTGATCATGTGGGTGAGTATGGGCCATGGAACCAATCAACCCATCAGTAGCACACGATGTGCCTGATTTTTCTTGATCAAATGGTAAAGGGCGAGGAGCATCAAGTAATACAGTATAAAGGTACCCTAATTGAGAGTAAATTAAGTCAAACTATTGGGCCTTGATGATGGCCTTGTCTTTATTTTGAGGGAAATTAGTGGCAACATCCTTGGCAAGGAGAGGGACTAGTCATTTGAGGGACCAATATAGTCATTGTTGTGGGGTAGTGTTTTCTTTGCAGATACTTCTTCTTCTTCTCCATTCATGAATGTGATCGGCTATATGGATGGTTCAGGTTTGTTTGAATTCTTATAGGATTTCCAAGCTAGTGTTATGGCATACTGGGAGTTGGAAGAAGGATAAGAAGGATTTTCCCAATGAATCAAAGGTTGAGTGGGACCCAGATTTCTCATCCACATACCACTTAGCAGAGGGACTAGTGAGAGTTATTTAGAACAATAATAAGTGAACAGAATCCTCCATAATGCTATTGGAAGAAAACTACAGTTGAAAAGACATAATGTGATTGGTGGGGTCTTCTTCGGGCTTGCCTTTGAATTTGAGAATATTAGAAGGTAGCTTCATGGTAATATTTGGCCAAGTGGGGTCATGTAATATGGGATTGTTCGTCAGTTTGGTCAAATATGGAATGATGAGAGATGCCAAGTATGGCATGGAAGGGGGAGTACCAGCCATGGTATGTGATGGTTGGTAATATGTTCCTTGTGAGGATGGTTGGGAGCTTGTCCCTTGTGATGAAGGTTGATTTCCTCCTTCATGTGGTGGAGGAATAGTAGGTGGAGTGATTTGGATAGTGGTGCCAAGAAAGGTATATCTGAGAAAGGATGATCCTAGGACCGTGGCACTTATTGTTGTATGTGAAGGTTTTACCGATGTATCAACCAAGTGGGGGATACCTCCCAAAATTGGGGTAAAGTTTTTCAAGTGTCTAGAATGATGGGGATGTTGTGGTTCCCCTATGACTCTAGACTATGTGTGGATGTGTAATGGTGGTGATGAGAAGAACAGTTCGAATAAGTGATTTACAAATTACCGAAGTAGTGAATTCATAAATTGCATGTAATCAAATGGTGATAATAATACATAAAACAACAATGTAACTAGTAGTTTGATTGGTTTTTTTGAATTTGCATGCAGGGATATCAAAAAAAAAATAATGCACATGTGTTATCCGATGTAATATCCTTCCTATCAAATAGCATTGGACCTCCAAAAAAGCACTCAGTAGTGGGGTTGGAACCCACTTGAGGAGATACTAGTGAAGGGATGAATAATCAATTATAATGAGGGGTGAAGGGCGCATATCCCAGAAGTACTGGTGATATCTCCCAAAAATCGTTCAAAATCCTATTGAGGTGCAATTGCATCCCACAACCGCCACCTTGGGTACATAAAGCCTATATTTTGGCCACTAAGTCACTTCAATCAAGTACGACATTTATATTTTTGGCCTCAGAAATCGGTCACAAGTTTTATGCTTTCCAAGGATTGGGTGACCGAAGGAGGCACACATAGAACAACTAGACCTCGGCCTTCGACCCTTAATGGGTTTCTCCCTACCTTATGGTGTAGGAATTATTTATTGGGAGGATTTTGGTATCTTAATTCACAACTTTCTAAGTTTCAATGAAAAGATGATGATGGGGAGTTATTTGTATTCATATCCCCAAAATAGTAACTTAGACAACCAAATTCTTTTATATTCCTCCTATGGAGGTTAGAAGTAGGTTGATTATGGTTTCTTTTAGGCTGTGAAAATGGGCTATGAAGTTGGGGTCATGGGCTAACTTTGTTTATTAAAAAATGGTGTGCAAAAAAATATCTTTACTAAACAAATGAATCCCTTCCGATCTTCCCAAATTGGTTATGAGCATGAGAAGTGCATACTATGGTTTCAAGTATCTAGTGAAAAACCTTTTGAATATGTGATGTGTGCAAGAAGTGATGGTGAGTGATGAATTTTTAATAAGTTAAGTGAGCAAATTTTGGCATGTTGACATCACTTGGTCCTTTACAACTGTTGCTACTTCTAACTTACTAGATTTTACAAAAAATCCTTGCAAAAATTGACAAAGCCCTAGCTAACTATCATGGTGGACATGTCAGTCCTTACTCTTGATCTTTAATCTCCCTAGAATTTTATCTAATCTAAGAAACCTTTGAAACTATTCCTAGATTGTGAAAATATGGGCATGTGTGGGCCCTTGCAGCTCTTTGAAATTATGTTTCAAAAAAAAAATGAGAGGTATTGGCCTCTCCTAAAATGGTTGATTTAAATGGAGATGAAGGTTTCTTCAAGCAATCTCTTTTTTTGATTTCCAAGATCACACAAGCAAGCAAGGAAAGAGCATACTCTAAGATTGTCTAAGTAGCCTTCTATTCTCGAATTAATGTGATGTTTTTGTAAAAGAAAAGATTTTGATGAAATTCAAATGCTAAACTTTAAGCCATCCATGTGGAAACCAACGAAATCAAAAGATATTATGGTTCTTTTTAATCCCCCTAGAAGTATATGTGAGACTGAGTAATCTATGCAAGAATTAATCTCAAGCCTTCTTGTTATGGATCTTACAAAGTGCATAAAAGAAATCTAAGCTACTGGAAAAAATTCAACCTCAAAAGCCCTTACAATGTAGTGAAAAAGAGCTTTTGCATAGATTTATGCACAGACAGTCGCGCAAAGTGCGCAGACCGCGCGAAAAGAAAAATACAAGGATGAGAAGTTACATCTATATTGTGCGACTATTTTTCCCAAACCCACGCACATGCAGGAAAATAGCAGGCTGAAAATTTAAAATAAAACCATCCAACAAAGGGTTGAATTGTAATGTATGAAGGGTAGGTTGAGCCAGTTTTGGACCCTGCAAACACCAGAGAGTGATAATAGAAGGTATAAGACTCCAAAGGGGGAGGAATTTGAATCCAAAGTATGGTCACCAAAATATTGGGTTCCTTTTGTCACTTGGGTGAGAAAAAACATGACACTTTATTTCTTAGTTGGACTAGCTAAACAACACAAAAGAATGGTTAGCAGGTTAGTAGGACTACAAACAATGAAATAGATATCAAAGAAGAATAAAATAAAATAAAAAAACATGAGTTAAACAACTATCAACAAGAGATAAAAAATATTTAACACAAAGAGTTGGTATCCAATAGATACTAGTCTGATTAATTTGAGAACACCAAGAGGAGAAATGTGGGATTTGTGAATCCCTTATTCCTCCTAAGGGATGGCTCTTGAATCCCTCAAGATAACACTTCTACTCTCCTATTCTAACTTGAAAATGGTGAAGAAATGTATGGAAAGGATGCCCAAGAGGTGAGAATACTTTCCTTTGATATACTTACTCAAATTCTGTTTGAGAGAGGGAATGGTTTCTCCAAGAAGATTTGAACAGCATAATACTACAATAAACTTCTTTCTTTTTTCCATACAATGATCCTCTATTTATAGGAGGATTGCTTGATATTTCACAACTAGTTTCAAATGTGAATGGGGATGCCTTTGAATGTACCTCCCATCTCCCATCCTTTTAAAGATCCCAAGGCAGACGTTTAGGGAAATTTTGGGGTATGGTGGAGATATACTTCATCCCAAAAGTGGTTGAGGCCTGACCAAACTCATCAATGCATTTTTTCCACATATGTGTGGGTTTCTTGATATTCAATCACGTGGCCCGCACATTGTGCATGTTGTATGTTGAGTTTCCCCACATGGATGTGCACACATTGTCTTTTCTAAATTTGCATGGAAATTCAAGATCATTTTGCATAGTTTTGTGACTATCTGGCCAATCTTTATTGTGATCCTCCTATAATTATTGGTTGTATGTTGTATTTTTGTTGATCTCTTCTTCATCAGTTGTATGTATTTTTATGAGAAATTTTTTGGTGATAATAGATGCCCCCTCATGTGTGATCTTAGTAGCATATGTATAGCCAAAATAAATCAATGTTTCTTTTTGCTAAAATTGCCATAACAATAGGAGAATTTTAGTTGTTGATAAGAGGGACGATGAGAGTGGCCCCTTGGAGAAAAAGGGGATTCAAACTAATTCCAACATTCTCTTAAAAGTGAAATGGAAATTTGTGTACAAACAAGGCGTTCATGCCCCATGCTCATGTCAGAAAACAAGAATAATATGATTGTAACTGAAATTTGTTGATGAAGTGGATGTCTTCATCACCCTTGGGGGCGTCAATAACAGCTGATGGTGGTTATGTGGACTAAACTGTCTCTGGATAGAGAAATGGATATGGGATTAATCTGTCAATAACTCAGAGGCATTAATGGAATATCTACTTCATAGGTCTTTGACGATGACTGAAAAATGGAAGAGGGCATGACTGCAAGAAGAAAAGGGATTATTGACATCATTTTGATCAAAATGGTATCAAGAATTGAATGGGGGAAAAATGGATGAACTGGTGACATGGATGAAGCTCAAATTGGATGGGACGTAAGAAGTTCCCTTGGTTGGGGAAAATGGGATAATGGAAGAAACCATAAAATGTGATCTAGTGTCAAGGGGATGACCAGATATTAGGTAAATTGTGTTGAATGTGTATGATTGCAAAGGAGTTGATGAAAGGTCAAAATACAAATATTGAGGAAAAAGGTGTCAGTTCTAGTCTATATGTGGCCATGGTAGGGATAGATTTGTAGATATGGTGATCAAAATTAAAATTCCCCAACCAAGGGCGACATGGGTTATTATATACCAAAGAAAAATATGCCACCAATTGCAATGACAAAAATCTATTTTATCTGTTAAAACTTGAAATGTGCTTTAGAAAATTACCAAATAAATAAAGAATATTTGGGTTGAAAGTACACATACAAAAATGGGTTCCCCAATGAAGTATGGCTTGGTTTCATGGGGTGCAAGTAGGGAATGTAATTGATGGAGGGTGGGGGGCCCATGGGTGGGTTTCTATACCAAGTAGATGGATGTAGGATGAAATTGCAAATGGGAAATTGATGTTGGACGATATGGAGGGTTAATGATAATGTGGAGGTTCATTTAATGTAACCAAAACCATGATGTGGGAGTCCAAAATGGGGTGGTTAGCATGATGATGAGGAATAAGTATGAGGTTCTTACTATGGCGTGTAACACTACCAGGACTTCAAAGCCTAATGGATAGAATAACATCAATGTCAATATCTCAATGGGTAAATATATGTGGGACAACTCATGGTAGTGAGAATGTTATCAGTTGGCGGTACCTGAATGCAATGGAGGTGATGGTATCGCAGAGTCGGGTGTGGGGATCCTAAGGATAAATTTCAAGGGGTATTACTAGGGTATGTAGTTGTTTGTATAAGGCCTGAGTGTATGTCGTTTATGATCATATACCTGAAGGGGTCGCAGGGGGGTCAATATTGAATGTGTTAATGAAGCTGACAACTAGTACCTGCATGTGAAAAAACAAATACCCAATGTGAAACATATATGAATATAAAGTACATACGACAGTTATTGAGAATTAAATGTGAGAGATATGTGTACATTTGCCCGGGGTTCAAAAATGGGGCCCTCAGGGCTTGGTGATGAAATGAGTAACCGATGGTGCCATGGTAAAGGTGGCAGAGTCGAAATCCTAGTGGTGTGAATGGTGTAGAAAATGAGGTTCATGAGCTCTCGAACGAGGACAAGGAATTTGGTGAAAGGGGTCTATATATGGGCGTGGGGCCTAAAATTGCACCTCATTCTTACTTGTGTATGTGGAGGTCAAGAAGTGGCACTTTTGGATGTTTTTGAATGTTACGAGATCCTATGGACCTACATTCATCTTGTGAGAGAGCCAGGTAAGTCATGAGAACCTCCTGCATAGGTTAGGTATGTTATTTATAGGGTTGTGGGTTGTACGTTCGATTTTATGACTGGATAGGAGGGATCGCACAAAATAAACCTTCGTTCTTGTCCACATGTGCATGGGTAATATTGATGCAGTCGCACATGGAATGTGTGGCTATATCAATATCCCCCACACAGATGTATGCGAGTATTGTGTTTTTTCTCGTGTGGAGGGGGTTTGGGGGTTAGCGTGACTGTAAAATGGAAAATCACGCACATGCACATGGATATTAAAGGAACACTCATGTGCATGTGCATGGCTGACTAGAGTACATTTGTGCATGTCTTTCACACCTGTTGTTGGATTTGGCACGCGGTAGATGCACGTTTGTTGACTAGATAACCACATTGATGTGCACGGATGTAATAGATATAGTCACGCAAATGAGAGCCAATATGGGGGGTATAGCCATGCGAATGTGTGTGGCTATGGGAGATATAGTCGTGTGAGTAGTAAAGTCTAATTTTTGTGAGTGGTTGGGTTTTTCTTGATGAGAAAAACTAACTCAATTTTGTTATTTTTGGTCCAGGTGATTGATTGGACAGCCATTATGTCGATTCAGTGGTGTGAGCGGGACTGGGAGATGTTTTGGGGGTATGATCCTTGTATCCGACAACATTTATCCTGAGTTGTATTTCACTGGTTTTTCAATTACTCATTGATCCTCTTGAAGGATGCCCTACTAGAGTATATCATCAGGATGTGGTGGCCAAAGCAGTAGTTATTTGAGATGTGAGGGCACGATGTCCATATTACAGTAGACATTGACATTTAATTCATCATGGGGATCCCTTTTCGGGGCATGAAGTTTCCTACGTAGTCGAGGATTCCACCGGGGGTGACAGTAGTAGCAATGGTGGACCGTCATTGTTCAGGGACGGCGGTGATGAGTAGTGGGTCTATCAACATATTTTTTATATACTTGTTAGAGACACAATTTTTATGCGCAATGGTCGTATATATTTTCAGGTCATTGGGGATCCAGCGCATCTCTGGGGAAAACATGGCGATCATAGAGCGAGAAATGGAGGGGTGGATGTATGCTTGGGATTGACACGTGATAAGGGCCTACATGGTACCACAATTGGACATGTGTGTCTCTACTCGGAGAAGAGAGTTTTCATTTGGGTCGGTGTTGATTTTGTTTATCTTGGAGAGGGTGATTCTTCTACACCCGAGAGTGATTTTGGATCCGTTGTTGTTGTGTGATCTTTGGCTTATGAGGTGGGCACAGTTGTTGCCTCGCCAAGGTGGTGGTGAGGTGGGTTACTATTTTACCCCTATGTTTGAGGGGGTCTGGCAGCAAACCCCTCATATTATACTTGATTTTCCATATCACGAGATGGACTTCCGTCATCACTTGGATATGCATATGATGGCTAGTGAGTTGTGGGATCATCTAGGTGAGTTTGTTGTACACTATTTATTGTAGATTTTATTTTATTTTAAATACTTTGATGTCATAAATACTGATACAACTTTTTGTGTGTTTATGTGGATGTTGGGCCCAGCAGGTGAGAGGCCGAGTTTGTACAGGTTGTAGAAGAGGATCGAGAGGGCGAGGAGAAGGTGTGGAGGCATCGATGATATGATGAAAAAGGGGTGGGGCCATCATAGGCTCCTCGGGGGCGTCTATCACATGCCAAGGCATCAAAGGATATGGCATCAATGGTATGGGAGGTAGAGGACTTTTGAATGCATCTAGAGGTGGTTTTGGATGGAGTGTCAGAGGATAGGTGGCCACATTTCTATGACAAGTAGATATTAGAGTAGTGAATGGGTGGGTACCCCAACTGGAGGTCGATTATTTGACACAAGGCAGTGGTGGGAGAAGCATTGATTATTCGTATACCAACGAGGGAGGTTCCCCCTGGTGGTGGAGTGAGGGATCCTGCAAGTGGCCGAGATCCACCAAAAATCTCGCAGACTGGTGTTTTTCTAGAGCTAGGGATCCATAGAGGTTGGAGCATGCATGGGTGTGGCACATTTTTGTATGATGTGTAGGATTCTGTGAACTCCCATTTTGTATATACTAAGGATATATTTTGGGAATGGGGCCTACCCATGGAGCCAAGGTAGGTTATAGATTTTTGTATCAAAAACATGTATGATATCTTTTGATCTATATATGAGTAGACCTTTTGATAATTCTTCTAATGTTTTGGTAAATATGTGTGATGTTTATGATTGTTTCTTTGCTTTATGGATGATTAATGATGTTGAAATGTATGATAATGTGATAAATTCCAATCTAGGACTTGATTAGCCATATGATCTGCAAACTGTTTTAGGCTCCTAGGGATATGAGTAAATCTTATTGACTCAAAATTTCTTGATAGAAGTTTAACTTACAGTTTCTTGCGGTATAAATATGGATCATAGACACGATACACATTGTTCAACTACAGGACGATGAGCTGGGAATCTAAGAGGATGCTTAAGTGACGAATAGGGAGGTGATTCTCCTATGAGAGGAGGCCAATGATAGTGGATACCACATGTAAGTTTTAAACCTGTGAAGTAAATAAATGCATATAGATTCTTAAGCAAAACAGAATTTAATCAATGGCTCATACACAGATTACACAGAGATTTTATACTGGAAACCCTCAATAGGGAAAACCTTTCTTGTATTAATTACGAATTTCACCATTCACCATACAATATATACAATTTTTTTAGGTATTCCATAGATACCAAAACCCTAATCCCTTAATCCGGGATTAATTTAGTAAACTGCTAAAAAT
>JASDQU010306379.1:3994-46694 GCA_032191745.1 Picea mariana | reverse complement strand
TGTATGTAAAAAAAAGAACTACACTTGCTAGGCAACTGTGTCCTTCACTCCAAGACGACTTCGCAGAGAATGGAACTTCTGCTCAGTGAAGGTCTTGGTGAAGATTTCTGCCATCTGTTCTGCTGAAGGACAGAACTATAGGCTGATGATCCCCTCGTGTACTAAGTCCCGGATGTAGTACATGTGGATATCAATGTGCTTCATTTGCTACCTCTGAAATGGATCTCTACAAAACTTTAGAGTGCTCTGGTTGTCACATTAGATGATGATCGACCGATGAAACTGAATGCCCAACTCAGTGAAAAAATGATGTAGCCACATAGCCTGAATGGTTATGTTAACTACTCCTCTGTACTCTTCCTTGGATGAATATAGAACAATGGAAGATTTCTTCTTGCTAGACCAACAAATAGGCCCAGAACCAAGACTAAGTGAGTAACTAGATGTGGATTTGTGATCAGTGCTATCGCTAGCCCAGTCAGAATAAGTAAACCTAATGAGATATAATGTATATTCTGCTTCATAATGAATCCCAAAGGTGATGGTGCACTGTACCTATCGAAGGATACGCTTTGCAACCTTCCAATGTAGCTCATGTGGTTCCTGCATGAACCTAGAAACTGGACCAACTACATAGAATAGGTTTGGTCTGGAGTGTGTGATATAAAACAAGCTCCCCACTAGTTGTCTATACATTGTGTTGTCAACCAATGGAGTGTCCATGCCATCCACAAGTTTGACTCCTGATAGGAAAGGAGTCGGATCAGACTTGTAGTTTGTCATGTGAAATATCTCAAGGAGATCTCGTGCATACTTGGACTAAGACAGTTTGATGCCTGATGCATCCTGACTAATCTCGAGTCCAAGGAAGAAGTGTAGCGGACCCATGTCCATCATCAAAAACCTGTCATGTAGAATTCTCTTGACTGCAACAATTGTTGAAGTCGAGCAACCAATGATTAGAAAATCATGAACATACATAACTAAGAGTAGAAGTGAATCAATCGTCCTGAGCATGTATACATTCAGGTCTTATTTACAATGTACAAAGTTTCATGAAAACATGTAGGAGTCCATCTTGGCATACCATGCCCTCGGAGCCTGCTTGAGGCCATAAATGGACTTCTTCAGTCGATAGACCAAAGATGAGTCTTGCATAAATCCATGGGGCTGCTCCATATAGATATCCTAAGAGATATCACCATGAATAAATGAATTCTTCACATCCATCTGATGTACTTCCCATCCCTTAGCTGCTGCAATGGAAAGTGACAATCGTGTGGAATCCATCTTCGCTACTGGAGCGAAGGTCTCATCATAGTTAATACCATGCACCTGCTGAAAGCCTTTGGAAACAAACCTGGATTTTTATTTTCTAATCTTTTCATCCGATGCGCTCTTGGTCTTTTAGAACCATCTGCATCTAACAAGTTTCCTCCGAGAAGGAAGGGGAAACAGATCCCAAGTTTGGTTCTCGAGGAGGGAGTTGTACTCCTCCTACATGGCAGATTCACAAAAGGGATTTCTAGTAGCCTCGCAATAAGAATGTGGATCTGAATATTGAACCAAGAAAAGATGCCTGGAGGGAAATGGTTCAGTGGTAGTGAGTGCAACAAGAGGCTCCTCAAAATCAGATCGAGTCCTCCTAGTATCAGCTGGATCGCCAACAAGATCCCCTGCATCCTGAAGAGTAGTCTGTGCCCACTTGGTCCTCTGCTCTGGCTCTACAACTACATTTGGATTCTCTGACTTTGCATTTGACTGTACTGACTCTGTATCTAAATCATTTGAGTCCTCTAAATCATAACTCTCATCTGAAGAAGAGTTGGCATGTGTATGATCATCATATCGGACATGTGGAAGAATGAAGGTGTCTGCATGTGGCTGCTGAGGTACATTCGAGACACTTTCCTCGAATTAGACACTTCGCTCAATGATGAGCCGGCCCGAGGAAAGATCAATAATTCTATATCCCTTCACACCATCAGGGTATCCAACAAAAATACACTCAGTTCTCTGTGGATCAAGTTCCTTCCTCTTTTCAGAGGGAATCTAGGCCCATGCACGTGAACTGAAAATACGAAAGTGGGTCACTTCCGGTTTGAGGTCGCTCCAAGCCTCATAGGGGGTCTTATCCTTGACATATCTATGGGGAGATCCATTTTGTATGTATGTTGCACAATTAAGTTCTTTGGCCCATAGTCTCTGTGGTAGTGACTTTGCATGCAACATGCAAGATGCCATCTCCTTTAGAGATCTATTTTTTCGTTCAACAACTTCGTTTTGCTGTGGAGTATAGGGAATTGTGTGTTGAAACTAAATCCTTTCCTCATGGAAAATATTATGGATATCATTATTTACATACTCTCCCCCATTATCAGTTCGAAGGACTTTGATTTTGTTTTGGGACTGTGTCTCAACTAGGGCTTTGAAATCTTTGAGGTGTTGAAAGACCTCAGATTTTTGCCCGAGAAAGTAAATCCATGTAAAATGTGAGAAATCATCAACAAAAATGATAACAAACCTCACTTTTCTGATAGATGGATGCATAAAAGGACACATAAGGTCACTATGGATCAGATCTAAAGGTGCAGAAGTTCTTTGATACTTTACTTTGTTGAATTTCTCTTGAGGGTGTTTTACAAGAACACATCCCTCACATATTCCCTTGGAGAAATGGATGTCCGGTAGACCATCAACCAATATTTGATTGCTAATCTATTTCACATATCTAAAATTCAAATGTCCAAACCTTTCGTGCCATATCCTACTACTTTCATCAACATGGGTAAGAAGTAAAGCAGAGTCTGGTTCAATAAATTCAGAAAATGTATACAATCTAGATTGATGATTTACCTCACCGGTAGAAACTCGTCAATCGGTTTGCATGTCATAGATGTCCACTGCATTTGGTGTTAATATGAATTTCTTTCTGGTGCCAAAATTCGTCATCTGATACACAGAGAGAAGGTTGAATTTTTTTTTGGGAACGTGCAACACATTCTCGAAGCTTCCGTTGGTGAGTTCAATCCTTCCTTTTTCAGTGACTTCGACTGAAGAGTTATCCCGCATCATAATAGGAGGACCTTTGCATGCATCCAATGAATAATACACTGCTTTTGAGGCAACCATGTGATGTGACACTCCTGAATATACGATCCAAGCATCAGGAGAGGAGTTGATGGCAATCAAGGCATGGTTAGAATTTCCTTTCTTGGTATTCTGATCTTCTGGCTTTTTATTCTTGGCACCCTCAAGGATGCGATATCCAAGGTTTTTTTAATGAAGTATTTGAGTCATTATATCTATTTTTTTTTGCATGCATGCAGATTCTGGATGGAATCCTTTGTGACAGTATGTGCATTTCTCCCCTTTTCCCCTTTGGATCTAAAGGCATCGCTGAAGGGTTTTGAGTACCATTCCTTCTTCGGATTTTCATGAGCTTTCATTTTTCCTTTATATTTAGATTTTTGATATTGATGGATGCCATATTGCACAGTAAGTGCATGCCCCTTGGGGCCTTTGATTTTTCCCATGTTGATGAGCTTAGTTTGCTCTTGTGTCAGGGATTCGATAAAGTCCTCAAGAGAAGGCATCTTCCAGGTGGCTCCAGAGGCAAACCTAACTGAATGGAATGTGGAAATGAACAAAGAGAATTCAGGACCATGTTTGGAGAGATGGAGAGAACCATTTGTCTCTCCTCAGATTTATCAACCCCACAAGCTTTGAGTTGCGACAATAAATCCTTGAATTTTGTAAATAAATCTTGGATATCATCGAAGCTTTTTGGATCCAATGTGAGAAATTCAACCTCCATCATGTGTCCCCTCATCTCATCCTATTTTCCAAAGATCCCTTCCAAGGTGGTCCAGGATTCATTGAGAGTCTTATAGGAAGATATGTGAAAAAGGAGATCGAGAGAAATAAGACTGCAAATTGTGTTGAATGCTTCATCCATTTGATTTAAGTACTTGGATTTTTATATGGCTGATGTCGATTCTGTGTCTATATTCAAGGTTAACTTGTAAAATTCTCTGGTTCGGATATGTATGACTATTTTCTCCTTCCATGCAAAGTAGTTGTAGGGTATAAGAATGAATTCTTTTGGGAAATCCATATTTACGCTGTCTTCAATCTTTTGTACTTGCAAAATATTTTGGTGTAGATTTTTCTTAGCAGTCCGTCAAATCTGATACCATGTAAATGTGTTGAACCTACACATAATAGATCTAGCTAGAAAATACCACACACATTTGTAGAGATAGATTTAGAAAGAAGAAGCAAGAGAGAAAGAATGGAAGAATTCTCATTAATCGTAATGAATAATGAATAATTTACACATGATATACTATGTATAACTCAATCAATGCACACTGAAGGAGAACCAATGCGCCATAGTGGTGGTCTTGAGTGATCTGGACACACACCAACAATTATGGGAGTGAACTCCCACCTAGTCTAGTCTCTTAGGTAGTTATGGGACTGAATTGCCACCTAGTCTAGTCTCTTAGGCAGTTACGGGAGTGAACTACCACCTAACTGAGTTAACTAGTCAATTAGTCTTCAGTTAACTGACCGAAACATAATGTAGTGAGGAATAGATCAAGGAATCAAGGGTAATGCACTAGTTTGGTGATGAAACCAAGGAAAGTGTGCATTATCATGGTGATTATCCTATTGTTGCATGGTGACAAAACCAATGCAACATCTAGACTCAAATCAACTAGTCAAACTGAAGTGTCAACTGAAGAGAATATTCTCCAGGTGAAATATTCTCCCCTAAAATATAGGAGACTAGATAATGACTAATTATGACTAATAAAAAGGAAAACACTTAGGAAAAATAAATCCTATGTGTGTGTGAAGTAAATCCAACATGGGCAAGTCGAAGCAGCCAATAAAGTCCTAAAAACAATGTTGCAACGAATAATATATAAGCATAAGACTACCTGGAATCACATGATTTTCTCAACCTTATGGACATATCACACAACAGTCAAAACTTCCACTAGTTTCACACCTTTCCATCTCATTCATGGGGTGGAATCCATCCTCCCCATAGAATGCGAAATACCTACTTTACGCACCAAAATTGAGCTCCTCCTAGATACAACTCCCATCCAACAATGATTGCTCATTCTCGAATCTCTTAACGAGGATCATCTATCCTCTCTATAAAACAACGAAGCTGCCAAGAAATGTTCCAAGGCCATATTTGATCATCAAGTATCCCTTCGATCCTTTACCAAAGGAGACCTAGTACTAGCCTACAATTTTTCCCATGACACCCTATGCCATGGAAAATTTGAATCTCTTTGGCAAGATCCCTATATCATTCGTCATTGCCTCACCAAAGGCACCTACATTCTAGTTCATCTTGAAAGAGCCACACTCAAGGACCTTATCAACGAGTTATACTTGAATAAATTCTACCCTTAAGCGTAGCCACTCTACCTTAGGTTCTTCTTGAATTTTCCTAGTGTTTTTAGTCTTTGTTAACCACCTCGCGCTACCACTCCATGGGCCTAATCCTTTGTCCTTGTTTTGACATATGAATCCTCCATTGGATTGCCACATCGGGTATGCTGATGGTGCCATCCATTGGACTCAGAATCTCACTTCGAAAGCTTGGGCCATTTAAACCCTGGATCATGTACTACTTCACTTGAGCGATATATGCCTCGAGCCTTCTGTTAGCGCTCAAAATGTATTATTAAATTTTGAACGCCTTTATTCAATTTGTGCTAGATTTTCCCATCTCAAAGTCTCCTTTGATAGTATTAACCCCCCAAAGCCTCTGTCAATCCTTGTCCATCCTTCATTAATTGTTTTTTCTTATCATTCTTTGGCTATGCCTTTGGACCTAGCATACAAGAATACAAATAAAATGTCATTCATTTTTTCCTAGTCTATGCTATAGAGATTACAAAACATAAAAAAAATATATCATTGTTTTTTATATTTTATATCTCATAGTATGGACAAAGAAATATATATGTTCGAGTATACCTAAGGTCTCTAGGGTTTATGGCTGTTCATGGTTTTTAGCTTCAAACAAGATATTGAAGGTCCATAAGTCAAGCCACAAACCAATACATAAACTAGTCCACATGTCAAAGCCCAGTGCACCAAGTCACAAGTTAACACATAACTGAGTCACCAACTAAAAAGAAAACTGGTGTGTGTGCGCACAAGTATCGATCTTTGAATCCTGAGCTTAGTCCACATGCTAGTCACGAGTCAAAATCAACACATAAAGCCAAGCCAAGCGCATCACCGAGCCATTTCCCATATGTCTCATCAATTTTATAGTTAATGGATTGGCGTGTGTAACACTGAAAACACTTAAAACCCTGAAATTACAGGGAGGAAGCCATTTATTATCTCCCATATACAATCTATTGTAGAAAATATTGAAATTCTTCGTGACCTGTCTCTTCTACAGGCACAAATGCGAGACTTGTCAGGATTTGTGGAAACAAGACATCAGCTGTTAACTTTGAAGTCTAATCACCGTATGAATTGGATTGGATTTGCTGTTGCACATCATTTGAATTTGGATCCAAGAAAGTCTGTAGAAATTTTGAAAAATACAAGAAGCTAAATTTCCTAGTGTTGGATCAGGTGGTAGTCTTGACTATCATTCAAAGGGACCTTCTTCAGTTTCTATGATACATGAAACTGGGCCTAACTTGAGACAAAGAGCACATCCACAGGAGGAAATCACATTTCGGCTGTTATGCTCCAATGATAAGGTTGGAGGCATCATAGGAAAGGCTGGTACTATAATTCAAGCACTTCAGAGGGATACATGTGCTGATATCAAGATTGCTGATTCTGTTCCTGAGGAAGATGAACGTGTTGTCATCATTTCAGCATCTGCGCTCCCATAAGGTAGACTTTCTCCTACACAAAATGCCCTTCTTCGTGTGTACAATCGCGTTGTCACTTATGGACTTGAGAAAGATAAATTTGCAACAACAAGACGCCTCGTCCCCTCAAACCAGATTGGGTGTTTTCTTGGAAAGGGTGGCATAATTATTGCTGAGATGAGAAAGTTAACTAGATCAAATATTCAAATTTTTGGCAAGGACCAACTGCCAAAATGTGCATCCAAAAATGATGAAGTTGTGCAGGTAACTGGTGAACAGGTGGTAGTTCAAGAAGCACTTGTACATATATCAACAAGGCTACAAGACAATCTATATCCAGAAACACCTATTTCAGTTGGTGGTGTTGGTATTTACCCTGAACACATGCCTCTAGTTCCTGGTTCAATGGCACCATACATGGAAAGGCCTGAACCTGGTTCACCTCTTGGAATGTATCCTCATTTGGGAGGACCCCTACAAGACATTGCTCAAGGAGAGCGGCTACCTCACAATGTTGATCTTTCAGAATTCCCTCCCAACATGCATCATCCTGGAGGAATGCATCACAACATTGACCAACCACCATCACCAGGTCCATGGGCAGTGCAAGGAATGGGTGCTGGTAGTGCAAGGAGCATGACTAACTATGGAAGAGGATTTCCACAAAGAGGAATCCTAGGAAGTGGAAGTCAATCAACTTTCGTAACAATACAACTGTAGAGGTTGTTGTACCAGAACGTGTCATTGGCACTATATATGGGGAGAATGGCAACAATTAACTCAGATTTGACAGATTTCTGAAGAAAAAGTTATAATTCATGACCCTAGACCTGGGGAAACTATTGAGCCCACGCCTGTTTTGGATCCAACAATTGCCTTGCGTATAATTGATATTGTGAAGAGTTTAAGTAAGAATGGTATGACTGTTGTGATGGAAATTCACCAACCATCACCAACCATCTAATTGACTGCAACATCGTTAATGCAAACAATAAATTTGATTTGATCATGAAAGGTTTCCTTCTTGACCAAAACAGAACTTTCACTAGTGCAAAGGGAAAAATTATAACCAGTTAGCTGGTGAAAAGCAAAGCTTTCACCAGCTAACTAGTAGATCGTAAGGCCAATTAATTGGTGAAACCTGAGATGGCCAGATTTGGTGAAATTTTGCCCAGATCGAAGTTTTACTAATCCGAATCTCTTGAAAACTCTTTTAATGTATAGATGTTGAATTATAGAGTCATATCTATGATCCACTTTTGATGTAAAAGGGTTAGAAAAGGTATTCAAGTTGGTTTTGACACCTATTTTGGAGGTAACAAATCATGATTTTTTCCAAAATTTGCCAATTCGAATTTCATCTTTCTTAAGAGTCATTAAACAACCTTGGAAGGCTTATCTGCATTGCACAAGGATTCTACATCATCTGAATACCATGAAATGTGGAATTGACCTCATTATGAGGATCATTCCTTATCTTTTGTAATCTATTTTTTGACTTTCTATATTTAGTATTTTTGATCCACTCTTTCAGGATCTGAATACTGTATTGTAAGGCTATAAAGCCAAAGACATAGGGAGCACCAATGGGGGTTGAATCTTGGATACATTTTTCTACTGTTATAGACTCTTATTTGATAATAAAATCACAGTCTTCTTTTGTCTTCAATATCAGAATTGCTCATGCATCTTATCTTTCTGTACTTTACTTTAGTTTGTCTTAGCTTTTAAAGACTGTCATCTCTTTATTAAGCTCATAAACTTGAATTGAAGGACTTCTTGCTATCTTGTATTGACCCTACACCTAGTTGTATTTGGTTATCAAGATTAGTATTCTTCATCCCTTGTTTAAACTATCTTGTTTCATTATTGATTTCTAAAAGCACTGTCTTATTTGAATGTATGATGAGTTGTCCATTTCATTAGTCATTGAGTTATCCCATTGTTTCAAGCATAGAAAATTGACCATATTCTTGAGTTACCAAGCATCTTTGGCCTACAACCCCAAAGAGTTTCTTGGAGTGATAACACCTTCCACCAAAAACCAAGCTGAATACTATTGGGTATGTGTTATAGTCTTTGCATGTGCGTGTGTGGGTGTGTCAGGTTCGAAAACTATGTCTGATGATCCCTATAGTAGTGCTCTGTGTTTCATGTGCATCGGGTGCTTTCCTAGGGGGGTCCCAGGGGGGGTAAGGTATGCCTCCCCTGGTTACGTGCAACACCCCGATTTTTTTTTTGGGGGCGGTTTTTGCTATTTTTAGCGGATTTTGCTATTTTTAGCGGTTTACTAAATTAATCCCAGATTAAAAGATTAGGGTTTTGGTATCTACAAAATACCTAAAAACATTGTATATATTGTATGGTGAATGGTGAAATTCGATAATGAATACAAGAAAGGTTTTCCCGGTTGAGGGTTTCCGGTATAAAATCTCTGTGTAATCTGTGTATGAGCCATTGATTAAATTCTGTTTTGCTTAATAATCTATATGCATTGCTTTACTTCACAGGTTTAAAAATTACATGTGGTATCCACTATCATTGGCCTCCTCTCAGAGGCTAATCACATCCCTATTTGCCACTTAAGCGTCCTCTTAGATTCCCAGCTCATCGTCCTGTAGTTGAACAATGTGTATCGTGTCTATGATCCATACTTATACCGCAAGAACCTGCAATTTAAACTTCTATCAAGAAATTTTGAGTCAATAAGATTTACTCATATCCCTAGGAACCTAAAATAGTTTGCAGATCATATGGCTAATCAAGTCCTAGATTGGAATTTATCACATTGTCATACATTTCAACATCGTTAATCATCCATAAAGCAAAGAAACAATCATAAACATCACACATATTTACCAAAACATTAGAATCATTATCAAAAGGTCTACTCATATATAGATCAAAAGATATCATACATGTTTTTGATACAAAAATCTATAACCTGCCTTGGCTCCATGGGTAGGCCCCATTCCCATGCATGCTCCAACCTCTATGGATCCCTATCTCTATAAAAAAACTAGCCCGCGGACTTGTTGGTGGATCTTGACCACTTGTAGGATCCCTTGCTCCACCACCAGGCGGCACCTCCCTCACTGGTACACGACTAATCAATGATGCTCCCACCACTTCCTCGTGTCGAATAATCGACCTCCAGTTGGGGTCCCCACCTATTCACTACTCTAATATCTGCTCATCACAAAAATGTTGCCACCTATCCTATGACACTCCATCCAAAACCACCTCCAGATGCATTCACAAGTCCTCTACCTCCCATACGATTGACGCCATATCCTTTGATGCATTGACATGTGGCAGACACCCTCGAGGAGCCTATGATGGCCCCACCCCTTTTTCATCATATCATCGATGCCTCCACACTTGACCCTCGCCCTCCTGATCCTCTTCTACAACCTGTACAAACTTGGCCTCTTGTTTTCTGGGCCCAACATCCACATAAACACACAAAAAGTTGTATCAGTATTTTCGACATCAAAATATTTAAAATAAAAGAAAATCTAAAATAAATAGTGTACAACAAACTCACCTCGACGATCCCACAACTCACTAGCCATCATATGCATATCCGAGTGATGACAGAAGTCCATCTCATTGTATGGAAAATCAAGTATAATATGAGGGGTTTGCTGCCAGAGCCCCTCAAACATAGGGGTAAAATAGTAACCCACCTCACCACCACCTTGGCGAGGCAACAACTGTTCCCACCTCATTAGCCGAGGATCACACAACGACAACGGATCCAAAATCACTCTTGGGCGTAGAAGAATCACCCTTTCCAAGATAAATGAAATCAACACGGACCCAAATGCAAACTCTCTGCTCCTAGTAGAGACACACATGTCCAATTGTGGTACCATGTAGGCCCTCATCACGCGATCCCAAGCATACATCCACCCCTCCATTTCTCGCTCTATGATCGCCATGTTTTCCCTAGAGATGCACTGGATCCCCAACGACCCAAAAATATATACGACCATCGTGCATAAAACTTGTGTCTCCAACAAGTCTATAAAAAATATGCTGATAGATCCACTGCTCATCACCGCTGTCCCTGAACAATGATGGTCCACCATTGCTACTACGATCACCCCCGGTGGAATCCTCGACTACGTAGGAAACTTCATGCCCTGAAAAGGGAGCCCCATGATGAATTAAATGTCAATTTTTGCTGTAATATGGACATCATTCCCTCGCATCTCAAATAACTACTGCTCTGGCCGCCACATCCTGATGATATACTCTAGTAGGGAATCCTTCAAGTGGATCAATGAGTAATAAAAAAACCAACGAAATACAACTCAGGATAAATGTTGTCGGATACAAGGATCATACCCCCAAAACATCGATAAACCCTCCTAGTCCCGCTCACACCACTGAATCGACATAATGGATGCCCAATCAGTCACCTGCACCAAAAATAACAAAATTGAGTTAGTTTTTCTCATCAAGAAAAACCCAAACACTCACAAAAAATTAGACTTTACTATCCACACGGTTGTATCCCCCATATCTACACAAATTCGCGTGGCTATACCCCCCATATCCGCGCTCATTTATGTGACTATATCTATTACAGTCGTGCACATCAATGCGATTATCTAGTCAACAAACGTGCATCTACCGCGTGCAAAATCCAACGATAGGTGTGCAAGACATGAACGAATGTACTCCAGTTAGCCATGCACATGCACATGAGTGTTCCTTTAATATCCGCATGCATGTGCATGATTTTCCATTTTACAGTCACGCTGACCCCCAAATCCCCTCCACACGAGAAAAAACACAATACTTGCATACATCTGAGTGGGGGATATTGATATAGCCACACATTTCGTGTGCGACTGCATCAATATTACCCATGCACATGTGGACAAGAATGAAGGTTTATTTTGTGCGGTCCCTCCTATCCAGTCATAAAATCGACCGTACGACCCCCAACCCTAGAAAACACATACCTAACCTATGCAAGATGTTCTCACAACTTACCTGGCTCTCTTGCAAGATGAATCTAGGTCCATAGGATCTCATAACATTCAAAAACATCCAAAAGTGCCACTCCTAGACCTCCACATACACAAGTAAGAATGAGGTGCAATTTTAGGCCCCATGCCCATATATACACCCCTTTCACCAACTTCCTCGTCCATGTTTGGGAGCTCATGAACCCCATTTTCTACACCGTTCACACCACCATGATTTTGACTCTGCCACCTTTACCATGGCACCATCGGTTACTCATTTCATCACCAAGCCCCAAGGGCCCCGTTTTTGAACCTTGGGTACATGTACACATATATCTCACATTTAATTCTCAATAACTGTCGTATGTACTTCATATTCATATATGTTTCACGTGGGGTATTTGGTTTTGCACATGCAGGTACTGGTTCTCAGCCTCATTAAGACATTCAATATTGACCCCCCCATGACCCCTTCAGGTAAATGATCATAACCGACATACACTCACGCCCTCTACAAACAACTACATACCCCAGTAATACCCCTTGAAATTTATCCTTAGGATCCCCACACCCGGCTCTGCGATACCATCACCTCCATTGCATTCAAGCACTGCCAACTGATAACATTCTCACTGCCATGAGTTGTCCCACATATATTTACCCGTTGGCATATTGACATTGATGTTGTTCTATCCATTAGGCTCTGAAGTCCTAGTAGTGTTACACCCCATAGTAAGAGCCTCATACTTATTCCTCATCATCATGCTAACCACCCCATTATGGACTCCCACATCATGTTTTTGGTTACATTAAATGCACCTCCACATTATCATTAACCCTCCATACCGTCCAACATCAATTCCCATTTGAAATTTCATCCTACATCCATCTACCTGGTATATAAACCCACCCATGGGCCCCCCACCCTCCATCAATTACATTCCCTACTTGCGCCCCATGCATCCAAGCCTTAATTCATTAGGGAACCCGTTTTTGTATGTGTACTTTCAACCCAATTATTCTTTATTTATTTGGTAATTGTATAAATCACATTTCAAGTTTTAACAGATGAAATAGATTTTTGTCATTGCAATCAGTGGCGTATTTTTCTTTGGTATATAGTAACCCATGTCTCCCTTGGTTGGGGAATTTTAATTTTTATCACCATCTCTACAAATCTATCCCTACCATGGCCACATACAGACTAGAACTGACACCTTTTTCCTCAATATCTGTATTCTGACCTATCATCAACTCCTTTGCAGTTGTACACATTCAACAAAATTTACCTAATATCTGGTCCTCCCCTTGACACTAGATCACATTTTATGGTTGCTTCCATTATCCCGTTTTCCCCAACGAAGGGAACTTCTTATGTCCCATCCAGTTTGAGATTCATCCATGTCACTAGTTCATCCATATTTCCCCCATTCAATTCTTGATACCATTTTGATCAAAATGATGTCAAGAAGCCCTTTTCTTCTTGCAGTCGTGCCCTCTTACATTTTTCAGTCATCAGCAAAGACCTATGAAGTAGCTAGTCCATTAATTCCTCTGAGTTATCGACAGATTACACCCATATCCATTTCTCAATATAGAGACAGTTTAGTCCACATAACCATCATCAGCTGTTATTGACACCCTGAGGGTGGTGAAGACACCCACTTCATCAACAAATTTCAGTTACAATCATATTATTCTTGTTTTCTGACATGAGCATGGGGCAGGAATGCCTTGTTTGTACACAAATTTCCATTTTAGTTTTCAAATAATGTTGGAATTAGTTTGAATCCCCTTTTTCTCCAAGGGGCCACTCTCACCGTCCCTCTTATCAACAACTAAAACTCTCCTATTGTTATGGAAATTTTAGCAGAAAGAAACATTGATTTATTTTGGCTATACATATGCTCCTAAGATCACACATCAGGGGGCATCTGTTATCACCAAAAAATTTCTCATATAAATACATACAACTGATGAAGAAGATATCAACAAAAATACAACATACAACCAATAATTACAGGAGGATCACAATAAAGATTGGCCAGATAGTCACAAAACTATGCAAAATGATCCTGAATTTCCATGCAAATTCAACAAAGACAATGCATGCACATCCATGTGGGAAAAATCAACATACAATATGCAGAGTGTGCAGGCCACGTGACTAACTATCAAGAAACCCACACAGATATGGAAACGATGCATTGATGAGTTTGGTCAGGCCTCAACCACTTTTGGGATGAAGTATATCTCCACCATACCCCAAAATCTCCCTAAAAATCCGCCTTGGGATCACTAAAAGGATGGGAGGTACATTCAAAGGCATCCCCATTCACATTTGAAACTAGTTGTGAAATATCAAGCAATCCTCCTATAAATAGAGGATCATTGTATGCAAAAAGGGAAGAAGTTTATTGTGGTATTATGCTGTTCAAATCTTCTTGGAGAAACCATTCCCTCTCTCAAGAAGAATTTGAGTAAGTATATCAAAGGAAATTATTCTCACCTCTTGGGAATCCTTTCCATACATTTCTTCACCATTTTCAAGTTAGAATAGGAGAGTAGAAGTGTTATCTTGAGGGATTCAAGAGCCATCCCTTAGAAGGAATAAGGGATTCACAAATCCCACATTTCTCCTCTTGGTGTTCTCAAATTAATTAGACTAGTATCTATTGGATACCAACTCTTTGTGTTCAATATTTTTCATCTCTTGTTGATAGTTGTTTAACTCATGTTTTTTTGTTTATTTTATTCTTCTTTGATATCTATTTCATTGTTTGTAGGCCTACTAACCTGCTAACCATTCTTTTTTGTTGTTTAGCTAGTCCAACTAAGAAATAAAGTGTCATGTTTTTTCTCACCCAAGTGACAAAAGGAACCCAATAGTTTGGTAGCCATACTTTGGATTCAAATTTATCCCCCTTTGGACTCTTATACCTTCTATTCTCACTCTCTGGTGTTTGCAGGGTCCAAAACTGGCTCAACCTACCCTTCATACATTACAATTCAACCCTCTGTTGGAGGATTTTATTTTAAATTTTCGGCTTGCTATTTTCCTACATGTGCGCGGGTTTGGGAAAAATAGTCGCATAATATAGATGTAACTGCTCATCCTTGTATTTTTCATTTCGCGTGGTCTGCTCACTTTGCGCGACTGTCTGTGCATAAATCCACACAAAAGCTCTTTTTCACTACATTGTAAGGGCTTTTGAGGTTGAGTTTTTTCCAGTAGCTTAGATTTCTTTTATGCACTTTGTAAGATCCATAACAAACAGGCTTGAGATTCATTCTTGCATAGATTACTCAGTCTCACATATACTTCTAGGGGGATTAAAAAGAACCATAATATCTTTTGATTTCCTTGGTTTCCACATGGATGGCTTAAAGTTTAGCATTTGAATTTCATTAAAATATTTTCTTTTACAAAAACATCACATTAATTCGGGACTAGAAGGATACTTAGACAATCTTAGAGTATGCTCTTTCCTTGCTCGCTTGTGTATCTTGGAAATCAGAAAAAGAGACTGCTTGAAGAAACTTTCATCTCTCTTTAAATCAACCATTTTAGGAGAGGCCAATACCTCTTATCTTTTTTTTTGAAACATAATCTCAAAGAACTGCAAGGGCCCACACATGCCCATATTTTCACAATCTAGGAATAGTTTCAAAGGTTTCTTAGATTAGATAAAATTCTAGGGAGATTAAAGATCAAGAGTAAGGACTGACATGTCCACCATGCTAGTTAGCTAGGGCTTTGTCAATTTTTGCAAGGATTTTTTTGTGAAATCTAGTAAGTTAGAAGTAGCAACAATTGTAAAGGACCAAGTGATGTCAACATGCCAAAATTTGCTCACTTAACTTATTAAAAATTCATCACTCACCATCACTTCTTGCACACATCACATATTCAAAAGTTTTTTCACTAGATACTTGAAACCATAGTATGCGCTTCTCATGCTCATAAGCAATTTGGGAAGATCAGAAGGGATTCATTTGTTTAGTAAAGATATTTTTTTGCACACCATTTTTTAATAAACGAAGTTAGCCCATGACCCCAACTTCATAGCCCATTTTCACAGCCTAAAAGAAACCATAATCAACCTACTTCTAACCTCCATCGGAGGAATATAAAAGAATTTGGTTGTCTAAGTTACTGTTTTGGGGATATGAGTCCAAATAACTCCCCATCATCATCTTTTCATTGAAACTTAGAAAGTTGTGAAATAAGATACCGAAATCCTCCCAACAAAGAATTCCTACACCATAAGGCAGGGAGAAACCCATGAAGGGTCAAAGGCCGAGGTCTAATTGTTCTATGCATGCCTCCTTGGGTCACCCAATCCTTGCAAAGCATCAAACTTGTGACCGATTTCTGAGGCCAAAAATATAAATGTCGTGCTTAATTGAAGTGACTTAGTGGCCAAAATATAAGCTTTATGTACTCAAGGTGGCAGTTGTGGGCTGCAATCGCACCTCAATAAGATTTTGAATGATTGTTGGGAAATATCACAGGTACTTCTGGGATATCTGCCCTTCACCCCTCATTATAACTGATTATTCATCCCTTCACTAGTATCTCCTCAAGTGGGTTCCAACCCCACTATCGAGTGATTTTTTGGAAGTCCAATCCTATTTTATAGGAAGTATATTACATCGGATAACACACATGCATTATTTTTTTTTTGATATCCCTACATGCAAAGTCATAAAAACCAATCAAACTACTAGTTACATTGTTGTTTTATGTATTATTATCACCATTTGATTACATGCAATTTATGAATTCACTACTTTGGTAATTTGTAAATCACTTATTCAAACCATTCTTCTCATCACCACCATTACACATCCACACATAGTCTAGAGTCATAGGGGAACCGCAACATCACCATCATTCTAGACACTTGAAAAACTTTACCCCAATTTTGGGAGATATCCCCCACTTGGTTGATACATCGGTTAAACCTTCACATACAACAATAAGTGCCACGGTCCTAGGATCATCCTTTCTCATATATACCTTTCTTGGCACCGCTATCCAAATCACTCCACCTACTAGTCCTCCACCACACGGAGGAAGAACTCAACCTTCATCACAAGGGACAAGCTCCCAACCATCCTCACAAGGAACATATTACCAACCATCACATACCATGGCTGGTACTCCCCCTTCCATGCCAGACTTGGCATCTCTCAACATTCCATATTTGACCAAACTGACGAACGATCCCATATTACATGACCCCACTTGGCCAAATATTCCCATGAAGCTACCTTCTAATATTCCCAAATTCAAAGTCAAGCCCGAAGAAGATCCCACCAATCACATTATGTCTTTTCAACTATAGTGTTCTTCCAATAGCATTATGGAGGATTCTGTTCACTTATTACTGTTCCAAATAAATCTCACTGGTCCCTCTGCTAAGTGGTATGTGGATGAGAAATCTGGGTCCCACTCAACCTTTGAGTCATTGGAAAAATCCTTCTTATCTTTCTTCCAACTCCCAGTATGACATAACACTAGCTTGGAAATCCTATAAGAATTCAAACAAACATGAAGCATCCATATAGCTGATCACATTCATGAATGGAGACGAAGAAGAAGTATCTGCAAAGAAAGCACTACCCCACAACAACGACTATATTGGTCCCTCAAATAACTAGTCCCTCTCCTTTCCAAGGATGTTGCCACTAATTTTCCTCAAAATAAATACAAGGCCATCACCAAGGCCCAATAGTTTGACTTAATTTACTCTCAATCGGGGTACCTTTATACTGTATTACTTAATGCTCCTCGCCCTTTACCATTTGATCAAGACAAACCAGGCACATCGTGTGCTACTGATGGGTTGATTGGTTCCATGACCCATACTCTCCCACATGCTCAATCAATACCCACTTTTGGGGTCAATCCTTATTAACCACCATATCGGGGATACTTTTAAAAATGAAAATTTATTTTGAAATGTAGAAACCTTGGAAAATCTTATTGGTCTTTTATATGTCAACTATAAATGTTTGACGATATTTTTGTTAAAAAAATCAAATTTCTAAGGATTTTATATAGTTTTTATAAATTTTTTGCGATTTTTAAGGTAAAATAATTTTGTCCTATAGAATTTGGGTGAATAATTTTTAGAATGGAAAATATTTTTTTGGGAAAAGCATGGAAAATTAGCCCATGGGAGAAATTTTTCCACTAAAATTTTCCTTGAACCATATGGGGGAAACCCATACTTCTCTACCCCCAAAAATTAACCACCAATCATGGCACCCCCCCTCCAATCATGGGACTACCAGTACCTGCCCCTCCTATACACCTAGTCCCTGTCCAATAGACAATACCTTTACCGTTCACAACTTATACTCCCAACCCTACAGGAGGGACCTCCACTTCATACAACCAGTACAAACCTCCCCAAGGTAACCCTTACTATCCCTTATCGGGTCCTCCTCAACCTGCTTCCCCAACACATGGCCAAAAACATGTAGGGGTAAATTTTATCCAGCCATCGCTTATTCAACAAGTTCAAGAATTCAAACAATTGAATACATCAAACCCCCCTCATCATCCCAACAACAACCAGAGAAAAGGAAATAATAGAAACCAAGGATAGGGGGGAAACCCCAACATCCAAACCCCCCAACAGGGGGAAACCAAAACCAGAATAACCAAAATCCCCAAGGGGGAAATAACAATGGCCAACCATGCCAAGGAAGGAATAATAACCTGCGAACCAATTTCCCATGTGAATTATGTGGTGATTATGACCATTACACCCATCATTTCCCCCAAATAGTTGATTACAAATGAATGAAGAAATATATAAATCCCCCATGACCTCGTACCTCCCAAGGGGAACCATAGGGACCTCCTAACTACATGCCACCAACAAAACTGATGGTTTTGAAAAATACGATCCCTCACTAAGGGGTCATCAACACACAACTAGACCTTTCCCCCCTCCCACAATAGATAGGACAATTCCCTCCTCTTGGCCAACCACAAACTAATAATTCACCATATCACAACATCCTCCTCACCATAGAAGAGGAAATCCTCTTACAAACTCGTAGCCATCAATACGACATGCCCTCAAACTCCCCCCCACCACATCTGAGTCTCCCCAATTTATAGCTGGACAACATTTAATGATTCCTCATCCCAAACCTAAAGCCACCACCATAATTCCTCCCGAACCATTATACAGGAACGTGCATAAACCACATGCCCAGGCTGCCCATAGATACAAACTTATTGACAACCTTGCACAATGCCCTGCTAGCATGTTATCACTTGAGGTTATCCAAACATGTCCTTCCCAAAGAAAATATTTTCTTTCACAATTGGGTGCAGTAGGCCCGAAAAACACCTGTCTAATCACTTTCGACTTAGACAAATCCAACCCATGTCTTCCATATCTATTCGGATTCCAAATTCTAGTTAGAATTAGAAACATCATCGTCCATCGGTGCATAATTGATGAGGGAGAATCCACTTGCATCATGTTCAAACACATATGGAAATAATTGGGATCCCATGAATTAGTCCCCTCCACCATAACCCTCCAAGTTTAGGATGGGAGACCTTCATAAACAAAAGGTATTTAACAAATTGTCCCCGTAGAATTAGGGGGAAAACCATCCTCATTGATATTGAAGTTATAGATGCCCAATTAGACTAAAATATCCTTTTCGAAAAAAGGTACATGTACACCATGCAAGCAATAACATATTCTGTATTTCAGACCATGCTCTTCCCTCACAATGAGAAGATCGTCACTATTGACCAACTGATTCTTTATGAAAGTAAGCATTCAGGGCACATTGATAATGTCCTTCCCCTTATTCGTTCAAGCACTGACATTTTACCCATGGTAGATGTTTGACCAAGAATATTTCATGACCCATCCTTAATTGTTTCATACCAAGGATGCACACCTCCCACCCCAAGTACATATTAAATATATGTCGTTACATCAGATGGTGGAGAAATGATTGATGATCATCCCCTATAGGAATCATTGACATCCATCCTTACTCGTACACCACAAGCTCTCCCTGAAGAACCCCCAGTATATTCTTCCCTAGAAGAATTATCCAACAACCTTCCCATAATAGGCCAAATCCCTATTTGGAAAACAGTCCCACAAGCCATTACCCAAATACCCTTCTTTTACCCAACCCCTAGAGTAACAACATACCAGGTTGGCACTACCCTCACTTTACCAAATATGATCGACATCCATGTATGGTATCTTGAACCACCATCTATTGCACTAGGTTTATCTCTCCCTCCTCAACCTATGATTTTATGTCTGCAACCAGTGGCTCAACCACCCACTCACCCAACTATTCACACAATTGGGGGCAATACTACCACTACAAGAAACCAAGATACGTGCAAAGGGGGAAACACCAGAAACCAACGTGGTACTAGGAAAAATAAAGACCCCACTATCCCTTCCCCACCATGCATCCAACCCCCATGCACACTTTTTTCTACCATTGGACATGCCACCCACCTTTCCCCCGCATTGCCTGAATTACACAATCTCAGTCAACTTACCAAACCCACACCCCTACTCCCTACCCCTGCAATGCCACCACCTGTAGCAAGATCTTCTTCTACAAAGAAAAAAGGCTTATGTACTAACCATGCATGCACCATATGCAGGGATTCCGTTCATTACACACATCATTTCCGACCATTCCTACATACTGGGAGACTCTGAGAGCAATGAGGCAAACACCAATACTGAAACCCTCTCAAGCTACCCACATTACCACTAACACACAAACCATTCACTATGTCTCCACATCAGTAAATGAACGTTTGCAACACCCCTATGTGTTATGTTACCAGATGGACCATTATACATATATATTCCCACTCATCATTGAGCGACGAGCATGCTAGAGGGCTTCCATCCCACCCATTACACCACAAGTACAAACCACAACGAACCAGGCTGTGAAAAATCCCCCTCCTAATAGTCACAACATAACCCCTCCAAGGCCCAACTTCTTTCCTTTGACCCCATTGGACATTTCCATTCCACCAAGATGCGTGGAGTTCCCACCAAACCCCCCAAACTCCCCTATAATACCTAATTGCAAGATTTCCCCTCCCCCATACCATCCCACATCCAATTTGTACATGGATATTTGGTTCATGAAGTCTAGTGAAGGTTATCATCCCCCCAAATAGGTCCATACACCTTAGATTTGAATGATGATAGCCAATCCTCAACCCAACCTCCGTCCATAGATTCCTCATCCATTATTCCCACGAATATCAACACCTCGATCTCATCTTTTATAGACTCACACTCCTTCATCTTTCAATCCGATGGAGACATTCTAGAAGTTCTAAGTGCACCAGATTACCCATGGGATTCCTTTCACCACATATCCTTTTTTCTTGCTCACAATGCTTTTCAACCACACTCAGATGCCCCAGTCTGTGCCATTGAAGTTAAGGATTTCATTCCTCCTGGCCATGTGGACTGGTTCAAAAACCCAATACCCGCACCTAATGCTTTTGAAAAAGGAAATATGGAAAATATCTCCCCCACAATTAAAATTGACGTCTCTGTTAAACCTAATGTCATGGAAGAAATCACTCTTAGTTCCTCATGCTCTCCCAAAGAAATCATAGCATATAAGGCCCTCTTTCAAGAATCCCAGGATGATTTTTTCCTGATATTACACCATGATGCCTGGATTAGACCTGGCCGTTGTAGAACACCATATCGATACATGGAATGATATTGCCCCCATCCACCAAAATCAAAGACCACTTCACCCTTCCAAAGCTCTGGGTATCAAAGCCGAAATTGATAAACTGCGTGTCGCTAGCTTCATCTACCTGATAGCCTAAGCATCATGGGTTTCAAACTTAGTTCCTATCAACAATAGGGTACTATTACGGTGTGCACCGATTTTCATGACCTCAATTAAGCTTTTCCCAAATAAAAATTTCCTACATCATTCATTGACCGAGTCATTGATTCTTGTTCCTACCATGAAGTTTTGTCACTCATGGACGGATTTTCTAGCTATAAATAGATTCAAATTCACCCTATGGATCAATATAAAAGCACATTTACAACCCCCTAGGGAAAATTTGCATATCGAGTGATTCCCTTTGGACTAAAAAATGATGGCACCACTAACATCACCTTCCAACATGCCATGACATATGTCTTTCATGATCTGGATCACATTATTCTCACATACTTGGATGACCTCACCGCTCATTCTAAACAATGATCGCAACACCTAGAAGATATTCGGATCATATTTGAGCATTGTCGATGATAGGATATTCATCTCAACCCCTTGAAGTGTGTATTTTGCGTCACTGTAGGGCACCTATTGGGATTCATCATATCCCAACAAGACATCACCATTGACCCCTTAAGGTCCAGGCCATCAAGGTGATTCCTCCTCCCAATAACCTACACCAATTGCAGAGCCTCCAAGGCAAAGCTATTTTTTTACGACATTTTGTTCTCGATTATGCTATTCGCGCCCACAACTTCTTACGCTTACTATGTCATGACATCTAGTTTCACTGGGACCAACATGCTCAAGATGGATTTGATTCTCTCAAAGAAGTGCTCAACAAATCACCCTTAATTAGCCCCCTAGACTATGATAAGGATTATATCGTATACTTGTCTGCCTCTAAAGTTTCAGTTGCAGAAGTGCTTGTCCAAGTAGGAAATGACCAACACGAACAATTCATCTACTATATCAACAAAAAACTATTAGCCCCCCCTCTCAAATACAATCATGAGGAGAATATTTCCCTCACCATCGTCCTCACAATTCAGAATTTGCACCACTACATCCTACTTCACACCACCATAGTAGTGGCTGATTCTAACCCTCTGCATTATCTACTTATTCACTGCTAGATTAATGGAAAATTCACTTGCTGGATTGTCATCCTCTACGAATATGATCTAGAGTTCACTACTCCCAAAAGAAAAGAATCCCATCCAACTCATATGACCCCCCTATCAATGAAAATTTCTCGGATGAACATTTATTCTTCATTTCATTTGATGACCAATGGTATGGAGATATCCTTTAATATATTCCAACGCAAAATTTTGACCCTCACCTCTCCCAATATGACTACCGTCGAATCTGTCACCAAGATTCACGCTATCTCCTCATAGGAGAAGTACTATACTGTAGGGGTGTCAACACCATTCTCCAACGATGCCTCACCATTGAAGAAGTAGATTGAGTTCTGAATGATTGTCACAATGGTGCATGTGGAGGTCACCTTTCTGGCATGTCCACTACACAAAAAAAAGTTTGGACCGGTTACTTTTATCCCACCCTCTTCCATGATTGTGTACATGCAGTCAAGCGCTGTGAAAAGTGTCAATTATATGCACACAAATACCAAGCACGCCTTTCCCTTCTCCATCAATTTATCACTATCGACCCTTTCTATAAGTGGGGAATTGATTTACTTACTTGCAACCCCCCATCCAGTAATGGGCACAATTATATTGTAGTCGCTTTCAACTACTTTATGAAATGGGCAAAAGCCATGCCCACCTTCAAGAATACAATAGACATGATGACTCATTTTTTCTTCAAGCAAGTCATTTCCCGCTTCAGAATTCCCCTCCAGCTAGTGTCTAACCATGAAAAACATTTTGAGAATGAAGTTTTCACTGAACTCTCCAATAAAATGGGATTTACTTATGAATTCACATCCCCCTACTACCTACAGTCCAATGGGAAATTCGAAGTAGTCAATAAAGTCCTCAAAACAATGCTGCAACGGATACTAGATAAGCATAAGACCAACTCACATCACATGATTTTCTCAGCCTTATGGGCATATCGCACAACAGTCAAAACTTCCTCCTATTTCATGCCTTTCCATCTCGTTCATGGAGTGGAAGTCATCCTCCCCATATAATGATAAGTACCTACTCTACACACCACAATCGAGCTTCTCCCAGATACAACTCCCATTGAGCAAGGATTTCTCATTCTTAAATCTCTCAACGAGGATCACCGATCCTCTCTACAAAACAATGAAGTCACCAAGAAATGGTCCAAGGCCATATTTGATCATCAATTATCCCTTTGATACTTTACTAAAGAAGACCTAGTACTAGCCTGCGATATTTCCCATGACACCCTAGGCCATGGAAAATTTGAATCTCTATGGTGAGGTCCCTATATCATTCCTCATTTCCTCACCAAAGGTACCTACATTCTGGCTCATCCTGAAGGAGCCACACTTAAGGACTCTCTCAAAGATTTAAACCTGAAGAAATTCTACCCTTAAGCGTAGCCACTCTACCTTAGGTTCTTCTTGCATTTTCCTAGAGTTTTTAGTCCTTTTTAACCACCTCAACCTACTACACCGTGGGCCTAATCCTTTGTCCTTGTTTTGACAGATGAATCCTCCATTCATTGACCAGATCAAGTATGTTGATGGTGCCATTCGTTGGACTTAGAATCTTGGTTCAACAACTTGGGCCATTTACACCCAGGTTCATGTACTACTTCACTCCAACGGTATATGCCTCAGAACTGCCACAAACAACCAAGCTGAATACACTGTTGTAATTGGTCTCCTCTTAGAGGCCATTCACCTCCCTATTCATCACTTAAGCATCCTGTTAGATTCCCAACTCATCGTCCTACAATTGAAAAATGTGTATCACGTCTGTGATCCATACTTATACTGCAAGTACCTGCAAGTAAAACTTCTATTGTGAAATTTTGAGTCAATCACATTTAATCATATCCCTAGGAGCCTAAAGAAATTTGTAGATCATATGGCTAATCAAGTCCTAGATGGGAATTTATCACATTAGAATAAATTTCAACATCATTCATCATCCATAAAGCAAGGAAACAATCATAAATATCACACATATTTACCAAAACATCATAAGCATCATCAAAAGGTGTACTCAGATATAGATCAAAATATATCATACATGTTTCTGATACAAAAATATATAACCTGCCTTAGCCCCATGGCTAGGCTCCATGCCCAAAATATACCCTCAATATATACAAAACGAGAGTTCACATACTCCTATACATCATACAAAAATGGGCCATGCCCATGCATGCTCCAACCTCTATGGAACCCCTAGGTTTAAAAAATCACTAGCTCACAGGCATGCTGGTGGATCTCCGCCACCTGGAGGATCACTCGCTCCACCACCAGGGGGAACCTCCCTTGCCGGTATACGACCAATCAATGATGCTCCCACAAATTCCACTCGTCGAACAAATGACGTCCATATGGGGTACCCACCTATGTACTACTCTAGTATCTACTCATCCCAGATAAGCGACCACCTGTCCTTTGGAACTCCGTCCAGACCCCTCCACAAGTCCTCCACCTCCCGGACCACTGATGCCATATCCTTTTCCACCTTGGCACATGATTAAAAACCTTGAGGAGTCTGTGATGGCTCCTCCCATGGGTCATCATATCATCGATGCCTCTATTCCTGACCCTGACCCTCCCTCTCCTCTTTTGTAGCCCGTACAAACTCGGCCTATCGCCCGCTGGGCCCAACATCTACATAAACACACAAAAAGTTTGTATCCACATTTCTGACATCAAAGTATTTAAAATCAAATAACATATAAAATACTTAGTGTACAAAACACTCACCTAGGTGATCCGACAACTCACCAGTCGACAAACGCATATTCGGGTGATGATGGAAGTCCAACCCGTGATATGAAAAATCCAGTATAATCTGAGGGGTCTACTGCCATACCCCCTTAAACGTAGGGGTAAAATATTAACCCACCTCACCACCACCCTGGTTAGGCAGTATCTATGCTCACCTCATCAACCGAGGATCATACAACGGTGGCGGATCCAAAATCGCTTTAGGGAATAGAAGAATCACCCTCTCCAAGATAAACAAAATCAACACTGAACCAAACACAAACTCTTCTCTCCCAGCAGAGACACACCTGTCCAACTGTGCTACCATGTAGGCCCACATCATGTGAGACTAGGCGTACATCCTCCCCTCCATCACTCGCTCTATGATCACTATGTGTTCCCCAAAGATGCGCTGGGTCCCCAACGGACCTAAAATCCATAAGACCATCGCACAAAAAAAATGCATCTCCAATGATTCTATAGTGGCTATGTTGATAGACCCACCACTCATCACCGCCGTCCCCAAACAATGACAGTCCACCATCACTGCTACTGTCACCCCCGCTGGAATCCTCGACAGCATAGGAAACTCTATGCACTAAAAAGGGAGCCTTATGATGAATTAAATGTCGATTTCCTTTGTAATATGAACATCACACCCTCATACCTCAAATAAATGCCACGCTGGTTGCCACATCCTGATGATATACTCTAGTAGGGCATCTTGTGAATGTATCAGTGAGAAATCGAAAAAACAGAGCAATCCGGCTTGGGAAAAATATCATCAGATACAAAGGACATGCCCCATAGCCCTTCATAAAGCCTCGTAGTCCCACACAGTCACCTACACCAAAACTAACAAAATTGAGTTAGTTTTTCTCATCATGAAAAACCCAAACACTCACAAAAAATTAGACTTTACTAGCCACACGGATGTACCCCCCACAACCATGGACATTTGTGTGACTGTACGCCCCAAAAATGCACACATTTGCATGACTGTGTCCATTACAATCACTCATATCAACGCGACTATCTAGTCCATAATCACGCGATTACCACCCGTCAAATCCAATGACAGACAAAAAATACATGCGCGGATGTACTCCAGTCAGTTGTGCACATGCACATGACTGTTCCTTTAATAGCCATGTGCATGTGTGTGACTATCCATTTTACAACCGCACTGACCCCCAAACCCCCTCTACGCAGGAACATACACAATACCCGCACACATCTACATGGGGGATATTGAGACAACTGTGCATTCTATGCGCAGATGAATCAATATTACTTGTGTACATGTGCACGAGAACCAAGGTTTATCTCATGTGGTCCCTCCTATCTAGTCATAAAATTGACCCTACGACCCCCAACCCTAGCAAAAACATACCTAACCTATGTAGGAGGTTCTGACGGATTACCTGGCTCTCTTGCAAGATGAATCCGGGTCCATAGGTTCTTGTAACACTAAAAAACATCCAAAAGTTCCACTTCTAGACCTCCACATATGCAAGTACAAATGAGGTGGCATTGTGGGCCCCACACCCATATATATGCCCCATTCTCCAACTTCCTCCTCCTTGTTCGGGAGCTCACAAGCTCCATTTTATACACCGTTCGCACCACCAAGATCTTGACTCTGCCACCTTGACCATGGCACCATCAGTTCCTCATTTCATCACCAAGCCCCAGGGGCCCCTTTTTTTAAACTCGAGCACATGTGGACATATCTCACATATTTAATTCTCAATAACTATTGTATGTACTTCATCTTCATATATGTTTCACGTCGGTTATTTGGTTTTGCATATGCAAGTACTGGTCATTAGCCTCATTAAAACATTCATTTTGGACCACCCCATGGCCCCTTCAGGTATATGATCATAACCGACATACATTCACACCCTTTGCAAAAAACTGCATACCCTATTAATACCCGTTGAAATTTATGCTTAGGATCCCCACACCCAGCTCTGTGGTACCATCACCTCCATTGCATTCATGTATTGCCAACTGGTTACATTCTCATCGCCATGAGTTGTCCCACATATCTTTACTCCTTGGCATATTGAAACTCATGCTATTCTATCCATTAGGCTCGGGAGTCCTGGTAGTGTTACACCCCAGAGTAAGAACCTCATACTTCTTCCTCATCATCATGCTAACCACCCCATTCCATACTCCCATATCATGTTTTTTGTTACATTAAATGCACCTCTACATTATCATTAACCCTCCATATCATCCAACATCAATTTCCAATCTGCAATTTCATCCTCCATACATTTACCTGGTACATAAACCCACCCATGGGGCCCCCACCCTCCATCAATTGCATTCCCTACTTGCATACCATGTGAAAAAAACCATACTTCAATGGGGAACCTGTTTCTTTACGTGTAATTTCAACCCAATTGTTCTTTATTTATTTGGTAGTTCTATAAAGCACATTTCAAGTTTCAACAGATAGAATAGATTTTTGTCATCGCAACCGATGGCATCTTTTTTATTGGCACACAGTAACCCATGTCGCTCTTGGTTGGGGAATTTTCATTTTCATCACCATCTCTGCAAAGCTATCCCTACCATGGCCACATACCAACTATCATTAACACCCTTGTCCTCAATATCTGTAGTATGACCTATCATCCAATCCTTTGCAGTCATACACATTCAACACAGTTTACCTAAAATATGCTGATCCCCTTGACACCAGATCACATTTTACGACCGTTGCCATCATCTTGTTTTCCCCAACCAAGGGAAGTTCTTACATCCCATCCATTGTTAGATTTGTCCATGTCACCAGTTCATCCATATTCCCCCATTCAATTCAAGATACTATTTTGATCAAATCGACGTGAAGAATCCCTTTTCTTATGCAGTCACGTCTTCTTCCTTGCCGACATCAACACAATTTCCAGAAAGGTGGCAGTATCTTGAATCTCATTTCCCTATCAGTGAGAAGTCTTAGATGAAACAAAAGGATTCATTATTTATTTTTGATGTCATTGATCCGCATATCATTCAACTCTAACAAAATTTCATGTTACGGTGGGTCTTACTATGCAATCTTTATAGTTTTTTAGTCATCATCAAATACCTCTGAAGTAGCTAGGCCATCAATTCCTCCGCGTTATCGACAGATTACACCTGTTTCCATTTCTCAATTCAAATATAGTTTAATGCAGAAAACTATCATCGGTTGTTATTGACGCTCTCGAGGGAGATGTAGATATCCACTTCATCAACAATTTTTAGTTAAAATCATATTATTCTGGTTTCATGAAACGAGCATGGGGCATGACCACCCTATTTTTACACAACTTTCCATTTCAATTTTCAGAGAATGTTGGCATTATTTTGAATCCTCTTTTTCTCTGACAGGCCACTCTCACCGTCCCTGTTACCAAGAACTACAACTCTCCTATTGTTATGGCAATTTCAGAAAAAATAAACATTGATGTATTTCAGCTATACGGAGGCTCCTAACCTTGCACATAAGGGGGAATTTGTTGTCACCAAAAATTGCTCATAAAAATACAGACAACCAATGAAGAAATGGTCAATGCAAATACAACATAAACAGATAATTACAGAAGGATCACAATAAAGATTGGCCAGATAGTCACAAAACTATGCAAAAGGATCCTAAATTTCCATGCACATTCAACAAAGACAACACGTGCATATCCGTGCGGGCTAACATAGTGTACAATGCACAAAGTGCACATGCCACGTGACTGACAATCAAACAGCCCATGTAGATGTGGAAATGACACATTGATTCTTTTGGTCAGGCCTCAACCACTTCTGGGATGAATTACATCTTGACCATACCCCAAAATCACCCTAAAATTCCTCCTTGGTATCACTAAAAGGATGGGAGGTACCTTCAAAGGCCTTCCCAATCACATTTGAAACTAGTTGTGAAATATCTAGAAATCCTCCTATAAATAGAGGATCATTGTATTCTAAAAAGGAAGAAGTTTATTGTAGTGTTATGTTTTTCAAATCTTCTTGGAGAAACCATTCCCCCTCTCAAGAACAATTTGAGCAAGTATAGAAAAGGAAATCCTTCTCACCTCTTCGGGAGCCTTTCCATACATTTCTTCACCATTGTCAAGTTAGAATATGATAGTAGAAGTGCTATATTGAGGGACTCAAGAGCCATCCCTTAGGAGGAATAGGGGATTCACAAATACCACATTTATCCTCTTGGTGTTCTCAAATTAATAAGACTAGTGTTTATTGGATACCATCTCTTTGTGTTCAATATTTTGCATCTCTTGTTGATAGTTGTTTAACTCATGTTTCTTTGTTTATTTTCTTTTGATTTGATATATATTTCATTGTTTGCAGGCCTACTAACCTGCTAACATTGTTCTGTGTTGTTTACCTAGTCCAACTAAGCAATCAAGGGTCCTCTTTTTTCTCACCCAAGTGATAAAAGAAACCCAACGACTGCCATTGTTTCATCAACATGTCACTGTCAATCTATCACATCAACCTATAATTGCCACTTTCTCTGTCACTATAACTGATATACCATCATCAACTTGTGTGTCTCAACCATGTACTAAAACATGTACCTAATATCTGTACCATATCATGTATCAACCATGTACCAAAACTATACCATACCATACATAAACCATGTATAAAAAACTATACCATACCATACATCAACCATGTGCCATAAGATAACATCAATGAAGTGCCTCAAACATGTGATAACATCTCAATGACATATACCAAACCAGATACAAAGATAGACAAGATATGCTTCTAATCAATGTACCATAACATCACTAAGGTTTACCTCAAAGCATATTCCCAAATCTCAAAACCAATCCTTAATCATGTATCAATATACAATCCTCAAAACACATGTAAAACATACCTTTAATCCTATAGTAGACTTGATACACAAGATTACAAACTGTAGCTCTTCCTCCGCCTCAACAACTTGGTACTAGCATCCTCCTCAAAACCTTTTCACAGATCCATGAGTTGTACACTATCAATCCACAGATATCTACACTTTGCCTTTCATTGACCCGTGTACATCCATGCCTTTCCCACTTTCAACTCGCGGATAACCTATCCACGCTTTGCACATCATGCCCCATGTACATCCATGCTTTGAAGAACTATGACCCGTGAATAACCTCATAAATCTAGTTCATTCACATCTGTACACTTCGTTCCTTTAGGCTTTCCCTTCCTTAGATATGCTACAAAAATATTTACCACAAGATCACTTGTTCACTTAGAAGATATTCAATAGATTTGTGTATGTGAATTTTCTTATGAGATGCTTCTTGTTGTGTATTTATACTTTTTCTAAGCAACTTCATTCCTTATCTTTAAGGCTTCTCATTATAACTATTTTACCCTTGATTAATGACTTGTAACTGTTTAGGGACTTCTTAGCCATTATTCGGGGCTTCCAACTTCAATACCTTATAACTACTCAACCGTGAGGAACTACGTGACATACCACCTACCGTTAGAAACGACATGACGAGGACTATCCAGATATGAGGGTTTTACATATACTTTTAATGTTCTTCAACCTCATTTTTGTTAGTCAACTTCGAGCCTCGTGACCACACCTCTGGGTTTCTTGTAGACTTCTTCAAAGCATCTTCCCGTGAGGGCCATGATTAAATATACACCATAAGGGGACCACTTTGGAGTCTTCTTCAATTATACCCATTACTTATAGAGGCTTCTAGACTTCCTCTAAGGTTGACATAAATGACAATCAATTTTCCAACAATCTCCCCTTTTGGCATTAATGACAACACTCATGCTCCCCTTGTGACCAATGCTCCCCCTATCTATATGCTTCTGTTCTTTCTCCCCCTTTGACATCAATGGAAAAGGGTAAATTCCTCTGAAAAATCTTCTTACGAAGTTTCTCTCTATCGGTGCTTTTGTTCCATTGGTGCTTCCTGATGAAGTAAACTACTGACATGTATAAAATAATTCATATTAAGATTCCATTATCATCTTTGCACAAATGATTTCTCTTCCCTCGTCTTCTTAGCAAAATATGTGTATATCACTATGGAGCACAAACTATTCCAAGTTTCTGTCAACGATACTCAAATGTCTCTCTTGGGAGAGGTTTAGTGAAGATATCTGCAATTTGTTCCTTTGTCCCAATATAATCTAACTTGATATTATTGTTTGTAAGCTATTCCCTCATAAAGTGAAACTTAATCAACATATGTTTGGTCTTGGAATACATCAATGGATTCATGTATATACTGATAACATTGGTATTGTCACAAAATATTGATATGGGCTCATCATACTTCACTTGTATATCTTGTAGGGTTTTCTTAATATAGAGAAACTGAGTAGAACATGCTGTTATTGCAATGTATTCTTCTTCTGTTGTAGACAATGATACTGAGTGATGCTTCTTACTTAACCAAGATACCAGAAAATCACCCAAATAGAAGGCTTCTTCTCTAGTACTTCTTCAATCATCAATGCTTCTTTCCCAATCTTCATCTGCGTAGGAAACCATAGTCATCTCATTCCCTTTTGGATACCACAATCCAAACTCTCTTTTTCCTTTAAGATATCTAAAGATCCTCTTTACTGCTAGACCATGAGTTTCCTTCGGTGCTTCTTGAAATATCAAAACTTTTCCAACTTCTTGCATTACATATGGTCTTGAAGTTGTCACATATAGTAGCTTTCCAATCATTGATATATAGAGTCTTTGATCTGCTTCCTTAGATTCATCGTCTTTGCTCAACTTGCAACTGGTCACCATAGGATTACTTACTGGTTTGCAATATTCCATTCCAAACTTCTTCAACATTTCTTTGATGTACTTGGTTTGTGAAATCAAAATGCCTTCATCCAACTGAGATATATAAAGTCCCAAAAAGAATGTTCATTCACCAAGTAGTGACATTTCAAACTCATTTTTCATGTCTTGGGAAAACTTCTCACTCATCCAGTCATCATCACATCCAAATATAATGTCATCCACATATACTTCAATGATAAGTATGTTGTTCCTATCAACCCTTACATAGAGATTGCTATCTGTATTACCCTTTCTGAATCTTAAAAACAAGGCTCTATGGGCTTGCTTGAGTCCATATATAGATTTCTTCAATGTGCAAACATAATCTTCCCTTTCTGACAATATGAATCCTTCTGACTATTCGATGTAGACTTCTTCTTCTAATTCAACATTTAGAAATGCTGATTTTACATCCATCTGATATACGTTGATTCTATTGGAACATGCATAGGCCAAGATTAGTCTAATTACTTCCATTTTGGCAACAGGGGAAAAAATTTCTTCAAAATATACTCCTTCAACTTGAGCGTATCCTTTGCATACTAATATTGCATTGTTTCTGGTTACCCATCCATCTTCTTTTAGTTTGTTTTTGAAAACCCATTTTGTAACAATCACATTTTTGTTCTTTGGTCTTGGAACCAACTCCCATTTTTCATTTTTTATTGTTTTATTCAATTCTTCTTCCATGGCCTTGACCCAATGTTCATCATTATTGGCTTCCTCAAAGCTATTGGTTTCAATTGTGGATAGTAGTGCAAGGTGTCTTTGCTCTGGTGTACGTAACCTTTTACTACCTTTGGTTTCTATTCCTGCATTTCTGTCTCCAATAAAATGTTCTGGTTGATAATTCTTCTGAACCCGACAATTAGGTGTCTTGGAAGGCATCAAAAAGTCATTATGGTCATTTTCTTCATGTTCTTCTTCTAGCTACTCTTCTTCTTCTTCTTCTTTGGGTTATTTTTCTACTTCATTCTCTTTAGTATTTGTGCTTTCTTCTTTGATCATTTGCACATTTGCTTCATCAATATTTACATTTATGCTTTCCACTATCTTGTTGAGTCTCATATTGTAACACTTGTATGCCTTGATTTTTCTTTAGTATCCAACTAGAATGCCTTTATCAACTCGAGAATCAAATTTTCCAACTCTGTCATCTTCTATTTTTATGTAGCACATGCTTCCAAATACTCTAAAATGTTTGACATTTACTGGTCTTCCCTTCCATAACTCATATGGATTTTTTTCACTGTTACTTCTGAGCATTCCTCTATTTAAGATATGAACGACTATGTGCACTGCTTGTACCCAAAAGACATTTCTAAACTTTGAATCCTTCAACATGGTTCTAGCCATCTCTGTTACAATTTTGTTCTTCCTTTCAATGACTCCAATTTGTTGAGGTTCCCTAGCTGTTGAGAACTGTTTTTTTATTCCATGCTCTTCAAAAATTAAATGAATTATTTTGATATGAATTCACCTCCATTTTATGATATTAAACACTCAATTCTTGAATCCATTTCATTTTCAACCATCTCCTTGAATATTCTGGAAATTTCGAATGCCTCTGATTTCTTCTTGAGAAAATAAATTGCAGTCATTATTGAATAATCATCAATAAGTAGCATGAAGTATTGTTCGCCATTCAGTCCTTTTGTTCTCATTGGTCCACATAGATCAATGTGCACAAATTCCAATGGCTTTGTTGTAGAGTATTCCTTTGATCTTAATTTAGTTCTTGTTTGCTTCCCTTGTAGGCAATGCTTGCACATAGTACTGACCGATTTTGAAATTTAAGGCACATTTCTCTTACTTCTTCCTTTTTTCTAATTTGACCAGATTGTCAAAGTTCACATGTCCCATTATTCTATGCCAAAGCCAAATTTCATTTTCCTTTCTCAATAAACATCTTTATTTTCCAATCTCATTTAAGATGTATATGTTTTTTGGATTTCTTACTGCTGTAGCCACCAATTTGCCTGATCCTTCTTTCCTTATCTCACATTTCTTTGAGTCAAATATAAGTCTATGTCCTTGATTACGCATTTGACTCACACTTGTTGGACAACTGAGAGGGGGGGGGTGGTTGAATCAGTTGTTATTTTTCTTAAACACTTATGCCCATTTCAAACTCTTTACATAACACTCAATGGAGATCACAATAATGCAGGGAAGTAAGCAATAGAATATTCAACATCAATCACACACATGAAATATACAGAGACAAATATTTCCTGAGGAAACCCATAAAGGGAAAAACCTCTTCTTCTTGATATAATAAGTAATCTTTATTTTCTGTAAATTATCATTATTATGAGCACCAACTCCTTTTGAGGCTACCACCTCTGTTTTACAAGAAACAACTTGCTAAGAGAACCAACACTCTGGTTTCTCTAGCACCCACTAAAAGGAAGCACCAACTCCCTGAGTGTTCCAACACCAACTGGATGAAAGCACCAAATTCCCAAGTGTTCCAGCACCAACTGGATGGAAGCACCAACTTCCAATTACACAGGCACCAACTTGTATAACATAGAACAATAGTTTTCCCTTGCACCACCTTACCACCCTATTTTTTCTGGCTGCAACTAGATGGAAGCTACAACTCCCTGTGTTCAAGCACCCACTTGAAACTCTGAGGACAACAGTCCTCCCTAGCACCACCCTACCACCATAATTATAAAAAGTTCGTTACTGCAACTTATTACAATGATACAATGTTTGTCAAAGGGCTTACCAGTCTCATCACTATTCTGCTATACTGCTCTGCTCTGTCTCTACATGTGCACCTAGACTTTCTCTTCCTCTCTCAGATATGCATTTCTATTCTATTTATTTCTTTTGCGCTTTATGCTCTATGTATTATTTCCATTCTATGCGCTATGCCTCTTTTGTGTGTTTCAACTGCTGCACATAACATGTTTCTACCCGCATGAATAACTCTCAACTGAAGCAACCATATCTTCTCTATTCTACGTATATTTAACATGCCAAGTCCTCTGCCATATCATACACGTAACTCTTCATTCTCTCTACAGATCATGCTGAGTATGTTCTTAATCAATGGTTGTTATCCTGAGATTCTTTGGCTTCTCTGGCAGTTACAGTCTTCGACGCTTTTCCATCTGTCAATTGTCTCTATGATGAGTCTTCATCCTACTGGTAGTTACCTCGAGACTCTTTAGTTCCTCTGGCGATCACCCTGAAGCTCTTCGAATTCTTTGGCCATTATTCTCAGTGTGTTCATCATCAGTGGGTGTTATCCTGAGATTCCTTGGCTTCTCTCGCAGTCGAAACTCTTCGTCTTCTCTGTCAGTTACAACTAGTCGTCTTTGGCTTCTTTGGATTCTAAGCCCCTTCCCTCACATGACCATTGGCGGTGACCCAATCGCCTATTCAAAAGGCACTTCTTGATCTCTATCTAGTGAGCGCTAACTCTTTTTCATGATATGACCTTGGGCTATGAACTTCACGTGACCACACGATTGCGGGCATGTCGATAGGTGGTTGGAGGGAAACCTGCTTTTCACCCCACAATTCACTATGAGCCTCCACACATACTTTCTCCAAAACCATGGTTTCGATTGTATCCCTCTCATGAAAAATTAAGACCCGAGCATGTTCTGGCTCCGCAATGCGACAGGACTATTGATCTTACGATCTTGACGGTGATCCTAAAATAGACGGATCAGATCGGACGGTTTATTTCAGGAAAACAAATTAATGGTCAGATTTGATCCTTACACTCATCCTTTCATTGTTCAATCCGAAGGCTAGGAATTATTCAAACATTGAGATGGATGGCTGTCGGAACTTTTCCCTTCAAAACTTTGGAATTTAAACTTCTCAAACTTACACTATCCTTCCACTGTACTTGTTCAACGGTTGATAACACACTCGAAGTGATCTTTCAGATCAGATGACTCGTGTTCTTGCTGATGTGGTCTACCACATGTCCTTGTTGAGGCGGTCAACTGACGTGGGTGAGACGTGTAGGCATTGTAGTGGAATGTGGAGGCAGAGCACGGTAGTGGAGTGTGACATGTAGCGGGTAGTGGAGTGAGACGTTAGAGTGCAGAGGTGGTATGTATGAGTGGTTTGGTGGTTTACTCGGAGGGGGGGTCAGGCGGTAAGTGGTAATTAGTGAGGGGGGACCGATTTAACAGAAATGTGACACACATGAGGGTACCATAAGGAAAATACCACCAAATCGGACCCCCCCATCGTTAAAGGAATAAATCTCCAGGGGGGGGTCCGATATTCCCTGTCGACCATAGATCCGAGTCCCCAATTCTTGGCCGCTAATATTAGCGCTCCCTTTACCTAACTTATCCTTTCCTTCCACTTTAGAATGATATGATGACTGCGATCTTATTTGGATGATCCAACGATCGAGAATGTATTTCGACTCTTCGGGTCTCTGGACTTTGGAGATTTCAAATCTCAAACTGACGTCTTGAAGTGAGATTTTTTCCGGAGAGTAACCTCCTCACATATTTATACCTGAAACAAATGACATTCATTGGATCAAGATGTTATATCAACGACCTGATCTGTCTGTGATGAAAATCTTCTAGCTTATCTTGTCATTCCACTTATAACGATCCAACGACTGACAAAAAATTGTGTTTGATCCGACAACTGATGGGTATTCGGATAATCAAATTCTCAACTCTTTAGCCATGTTTAACTTACCCTTCAATTAATTCGATCAGACAGTCGATGGGTATTCAGGTGATCATGATCTCAGATCCCATCCCTTTCTTATCCTGTCCTTCCACTAATTCAATTTGATGGTCATCACATTTTCTCCAGTTATGATGGTCCACATTCATTTCATATTTCGGGCTTTGAGTAATTCAACTTTCAAGTTGCCAATTCTTTCGAAGTGAGATTCCCCGAATGGTAACCTCCTCGCAAATCCAATGGATCTAATGATTGCTGGTCTTTTGGATTGGTAATCCAACGACCACTGTCACTCTTCCTCCTAAGATTTTGATCTCTCCGACTTAGAATATTTTCTAAGTGTTCATGGGTCTTGACCTTTGTTCCTCCCACAAGTCCGTCTCTTGGACCTCGTGTACAATTTTGCATACTGTTTGCTTCTCTTGCTGAGCTTATGGTTTTCATGTAAAACATCGATGCTATTTTTCTTGCCATCAATGAAAAGCACACGCTTTCCTGTAAAACATGCCAACAATCTCCCCCTTTGGCATTGATGGCAACCCTAAAAGGCTGCTGCTTGGACCTCCAACTGTAACATCCAGACCACTCCTTTTCTCCCCCTTTGACATCAATGTCAAAGAAAACATTCTCCCCCTGAGCTATTGCAGTACTTTATGGAGCTATAAGATATTCAACCAACACATACTCCCCGTGACAGGATGGAATCTCTTAGGTTGATAATGGGGTCACGCCCAACTTTTGGCGTAGATACTCAAACTGAGATTTTGCAAGAGGTTTAGTGAAGATATCAACAATCTGATATTTGGATGGAATATAATGCAAAGAAACAATAGTGTTGGTCACCTGTTCCCTCAATAAGTGATACTTGATGGGTATATGCTTGGTCTTGGAGTGAAATACATGATTCTTTGACACACTGATTGCACTAGTATTATCACAATGAATTGGGATCGGTGCAATATAATTTACCTCCAAGTCTGCAAGTGTTTGAATCATCCATAATACTTGGGTATAACAAGTGGCAACTGTAATTAATTTTCTAAGCTTCTGTAGTCGATAAGGAAATTAAACCTTGCTTCTTGCTCAACCATGATACAAGAGAATCTCCTAAGGAGAATGCACCTCTACTCATGCTTTTCCTTTCATCCATGCAGTTAGCCCAATCAACATTTGAATAGACTGATAATTGAAAATTCTGATTCCTAGGATACCATAGGCCATAGATCATTATTCCTTTCAAATATTTGAATATTCTTTTGACGGCTATCAAATGACTCTGTTTAGGTGAAGACTGATACCTTCCTACCATTCCAACAACATGCATTATGTCTAGATGAGATGTTGTGATGTACAAAAGGCTGCCTATCATAGACCTATATGAACTCTGTTCAACATTAGGTGAGTCATCATCCTTTCTTAGCTTACATCCAGTGACCATAGGTGTGGAATATTCTATTTGAAACCTTTTCAATATTTATCTTAGATATTTATCCTGAGAAAGAAATAGTCCTTCAGACCTCTGAGTACTTTGCAGACCAAGAAAAAATGGCAGTTCCCCTATCATAGACATTTCAAATTCAGACTGCATGGAAGAAGAAAACCATTTTATGAGTGAAGCATTATTACTTCTGAAGATGGTGTCATCTACATAGACCAACACAATGCACAAATCATTACCCTCTGTTTTGAATATAGATTGCTGTCAACTGTTCCTCTCTTGAACCCTTTGTCTTGAAGATACGTATCCCGTCTGTAGTACCAAACATGACGATCTTGTTTCAATCCATATAAGGATTTCTTCAGCTTGCAAACAAAGTTAGGGTTATCTGACAGTTGGAAACCTTCTGTTTGTTCCATATGGACTTCTTCTGTTAGATATCCATTTAGAAAAGATGACTTGACATCCATTTGATAGACTTTAAACTTCTTATGATAAGCATGGGCAAGAAACATTCTAGAAGATTCTAATCTTGCTATGGGCACAAATGTTTCATCAAAATCCAGTCCTTCTATTTGAGCATACCCTTTATAGACCAATCTAGCCTTATTCCTAACAATTTTTCCTTGTTCATTCATTTTATTCTTAAACACTCATTTGGAGCCAATTACATTCGTATCTACTGGTCTAGGAACAAGCTACCAAGTATTGTTCTTCTCAATCTGATCCAGTTCCTCATTCATTTATTTTAACCAATTTACATCTTCAATGGATTCATTGAAGTTCTTGGGTTACACCATGATTATGAAGGCTATATGTGATTGCTCGGTGTCTTTGATTATCCTTCTCCTAGTTTGTACACCTTTGTCTTTCTCACCAATTATCTGATTTGTAGGATGATTCTTTTGAGTAATTATGGAGGAAGGATTTGATGCTATTTGCTGATTTGAGTCTGCCTGAGTGTTTGTATCTTCATCGGACTCAGAGTATTCTTTTTCCGATCCTTGGACTTGTTCATATTCATCTTCAACTATATCCTTTGTGGTTGATTCAATATTTCTCACCTCTCTTACTGGTATTCCTTCAACAACTTTTATGTCAATACAATCAACCAATTTATGCAGCCTCTTATTATAACATCTGTATCCTTTGCTGTTTGTAGAATACCCTACGAAGACGCCTTCCTGGAATCATACTTTCCAAGGTTTTCATTATTATTATTTATGTATCAATTACTCCCAAAGAATTTGAAGTGTTTGATTGAAGCAGGTCTTCCATACCACAGTTCATAAAGTGTCTTGCCAATGTGTGGTCTAAGGTGAGATTTGTTAATAATATGGATTGCTGTGTGTATTGATTCTACCCAATAGGTTTGACCAATGTTCTTCTCATTCATCATTGTCCTAGACATTTGATGAACTGTTTTGTTTTTCCTCTCAAGTACTCCATTTTGCTGTGGAGTTCTTGGGATTGTGTATTCTCTTTTGATCCCATGTTTATCACATAATTCAGTGAAATCACTTGACATAAATTCTCCTCCTCTGTCTGATCTTACAACCTTTAGTCTGTTGCATGTTTTCTTCTCAGTTAAAACCTTAAAAATTTTAAATTTCTCAAATGCTTCAGCTTTTTCTTTGAGAAAATCAACCCAAGTGAGTCTGGAGTAATAATCAATGATCAACATGAAGTAATTTTCCTTCCCTATGCCTTCCTGTCTTCATGGTCCACATAAATCCATATGAACTAATTGGAGTGGTTTCTCTGTTGAAGTAGAGCTCTTGGATTTAAACTGTGTCCTGTTTAGCTTTCCTACTTGGTAGGGTTTACACACAGAACCTTGTGGCTTTGATATTCTTGGAAGATCTTTTACTGCCTCAAGATTTTTGAGCTTGATTAAGTGGTAAAAGTTTAGATGTCCAAGTATCTTATGCCATAACCAACTTTCATCATGTTTTCTTAGATGACACTCTTCTCTATCTTCTTTCAACACATATACATTATTATCTATCCTTATGACTTACGCCACCACTTGTCCCGAGTTTACAAAATTTATCTTATAATCTTTGGAAGTGAACACCACTTCACATCCTCTGTCACACATTTGAATTACACTGAGAAAATTATGTTTCATCCCATCTACAAGAAGAACATTCTAGGATTTTCCTTTACCATTACTCAAACTCACCATCACTTTGCCCTTGATTTTACCTGGTTCATCATTTCCAAAGGTCACATTTCCTATGTTTCTTTTACTATTAGATAGAAACTTATTCTTGTCTCCAGTCATGTGCTTGGAACATCCACTGTCTACACACCAGGGGTCTTTTTGTTTTTGTGCTGAAAGTACTAGACTACATTTTTCATTATCTTTCTTTTTCCAAGTGTTGGCATTTCTGTCTAAGGGTTTTATCCTTGGATCTGCTTTGTAATTTTTGAGATGGTAGTTTGTAGCTTTGTGCTTGAAGTTATGACAGTTATAGCATTCGAGCTCATTGTTCAATAGGTCAAAGTGATTGGTGCAAATTTGTCTACTCATTGGCTGTTTAGTTCTATGTTGCAAAGATTGCTTATTTCTTGATCTCCTCAGTTGCATGTATCTAAACTTAATTTGAAAATTTGCAATCTTATGACCAAAATTAGAGTAGTAAAAGCAATAACCATGGAATAAATTTTGGTACTTGAAGGATGGCCTTCTTCTTGGAATTTGTTGTTCCATATTTTGATATCTTTGTTTTTGATCAGAGATCATCTTGTCTTTATTTGGTGGTGGAGTACTCACATGGTCTAATTATCTGTTGAATTGGAACTTGATCATCTTTACTGGCTCTTTGATTTCTAGTTGTTTGCTACTTGAACCACTTACATAGCCTAAACCAGTCTTCAACAAAGGAGATTGATGTTTGCTGAAAATGTCATTTGGTTCCGCTGAGGCTTTAATGCTTGGAAGATTTTGGAGATATAATGCTTTAAACTTCTTCATCTCTTTCCTGGTTTTTACTACTTCTTCTTCCAAGGCTTCACATCTTTCCTTCTTCTCTGATAATTGTTGTTTCAAAATGTCCTCTATTTTCTTTGCCTCTTCTAATTCCACTTTTAGCAAGACAAAGTCTTCATCAAGTTTTTTACCGTCTTTCTCAAACTGTATCATCAATTGTTTTTTCTTTTTCTTCTTAAATCCGAGTCTAGCAATTTCTTCTAGGGCACTGATCAGTTCTCCTTCCAAGTCAACCACAACTTCTTCATAATTTTCATCACTTCCTATTCTTTCTTTATCATAATCCTCTTTGGCCATAAGAATAAATTCATTAACCTTATATTCACAATAAGAATCATTATCTGTTTCTCCTGAGGAGTCATCGTTGTTTACACATAAACTTTTATTTTTACCAAATCTCTTGGATTTGTACTTCTCTTCACCTCCAAAGTTCTGGTCCTTATTCTTGTGTGGACACTTAGATTGAAAGTGATCTATCTTTTCATAGTTAAAACCTTTGAGGGGCAACTTGCCTTGGTACTTTCCTGATCCTTTCTTTAGTCTTCTCACAATTTTTTCTTCAATTTCATCAAGCTTAGAATCCTCATTCTTATTTGCTTTAAATGATGCTTCTCTAGAGGTGGGTTTATCCTTACTAATCCTCATTTCATAAGCAGTTAGAGTTCCTAGAATTTGATCAATAGACAAAGTCTTAAGATCATTCAGTTCTTCTATTGCAGAAACACTTGGATTAAATCTATTTGGTAGAGATCTTAAAATATTCTGAACTAAAAACAAGTCTTCAATCTTCTCACCAAGACCCTTCATGGAATTCAAAAGCTCCTCAACTCTTAAGAAAAATTTATTAACTGTTTCATCCTCATTCATATTTAGCTGCTCAAACTATAATCTATAGGTTTGAAGCTTGGCATCCTTTACCTTCTCATTACCTTCATAACTGCTAATGAGTTTGTCCCACATTTCTTTGGAAGATTTTAAGTGCATAAATTTTACAAATTCTTCTTCTGCAAGCCCACTCAGAATAGCATTCATAGCCTTAGCATTAAAGATGAATTCTGGCTTGTCATCCTTATTATCTATTACAAATAGCTTTACATAACCAGTCTCTACCACATCCCAGACATATCCACCTAAAGCCATTATGTAGGTTCTCATCCTAACTTTCCAGAAGCCAAAGTTTGTTCCATTGAACAGGGGGGGCT
>JASDQU010306378.1:52075-81732 GCA_032191745.1 Picea mariana | reverse complement strand
GAGCAATTCCTTCTCAAAAACAAAGGGCCCAATAGGCTCTGACCATAATCCTTGACTTGTCCTCGAGTCAAGCTCTTGGTTCTTTCACATCCTCCAGGATAATCTGCTATTTTCCCCTGTCCATATTTTATTCTTCTTTGGGATCTTTTGTTTGTGCTCTTTCTTCCTTTACCTCCTCAAATGAAGGGCCCAATTATGGTACCATCTCTAATGCTCTGTGCTTTACTCCTTGAAAGCATTCAACTTTGTCCTGCCATTTCCGGGTGAGGAGTGATGCTTCTGCAAGGAACTGTTGGGTCGTCTCTTTGATGTACTCCTTTGGCTTGGCTGCACCAATGAGTTCCACTCAGAGTTTGAATTGCCGGTCGAAAATCGTGCAGCTCTTTTTTGGCTACGGAATGTGCCTCATAGAGTGTATTTAGTTCATTGTTGGCTTGCTGAATTTGGTCGAACTTCTGCTGTTGCTTCCTATATTTTGCATGTTTGTGCAACGAATTGTTCCTTCCTTGCAATCTCAACAGATCTCTCGGCCTCTTGGATCCTTTGCTCCAACTGGTTCGTGGATGTCCTGATTAGTCCAAATAATTTTGGCGCTAACCACTGTACCAAGTCAGCGGATGAAGGAGTTGCTTCAGTCGGTGCTCACGTCTGTAGTGGGAGTCCACTGGCCATTGAATGGTCTGAGCGAGTTTCTACCTCTTCCTCCATTGGTGGCATTGGTGCATTTCTCAACCTTAGATATATTGGCAAAAGATTCAGAACCTCTGTTCTCGCTATGCAAAGTTGCATCAATTCTGCACATTGCTGAGGGTTTTGGAGAACTTGCTCTATTTGTGCTCACATGGCTTTCATATCCTACTCCATTGTCGATTCTGGTTCATTGTGTGCATATAGTATCTCTGACTCTTTCGTTTCTTCTACTTGATGTGCCATGATTTCTTGGGCACCCTCACCCTTGGCTGGTGAGGTGATTTGCTGGTTGTTGTCGAGTTCCAACTCCTCTCTAGTTTGAGTGTCTTCTTCTTGTGTTGAAGACTCAGGCTTCTATTACCAAGTGTCTGGATTCGGATCATCCTGTGTCATGCTCAGATCAGAGGCTTTGGTGTTGGGACCATAAAATTCTGATCTTGGTTTGGGTAACTCTTTGGTTATTTGTGGGAGTCGTCGCTCCACTATCTCTGGCGGATCGAGTTGCATTGGTTTTGAGGTTGTGGTATGATGTGGACCGACAATGATGAGGTTTGGTAGTTAGAGTGGTGGGGGTTTCTCAATGATGACTGTGGATGAAAATGTTTCTGGCTCCAGGTCATCTTGAATATCAATGATAGTGGTGGCTTTGGTCATGGCGCAGGTGTGGGGAGCGACATATGCAAGGGGTTGTGGGTTCAGGGGTTTGTTCGGTGAGACCCTAGTTCTGGGCCTCTTCACTAATGGTTCGATACCAAGCACAATGCCCAATATTTGGTTAACCTATGCACCTAACATCACGACATTGTCTGGAAGCTGATAGGCGGATGATATTTTTCTCCGCTTTAACTGCTGTATCTCTTCTTCCTCCTCAGAGTCTGTTTGTACCGGAGCATCTAGATTCTTCTGCTCGAGGCATGAAATTGGTCCTTCTCTTGGTTTATTGTCTTTTTTCTTCAGCAGCTCCATGGGGAAAATGTAATGCATTCCTGATTTACATGGGCCACATTTGACTCCTGGCCATGACATGACTTCCTTATCGAAGGCTTCTTCATCCAAATAGAATGGTAGCATCCTTGTGTGTAAATGTTCCTTGCTGACATGTTTCGGCCAGATGAATGTGTTGTGCCAGTTCATGATGAAGGCAATATTCCTTGTGTTATAGTTGAGGAGCTCCTGTGGAATGCACAATCTTTGTGTTGCGTCTATCATACCATTATACCATTTAGAAAATGTTGCATTGTTGAGTGTTGTATTTTTCGAGTCTTGTTTGGACTACCATGGCTCGAACATCTTCACCATGTGCCCCTTATCTGGCATTGTCAGTTGTCTTCCCATAGGTGGAATCTATTTGAACATTGAAAATGCCACAAGTAGGTATCCATAGGTGAAGGTTCCTCCCTTCTCCTACGCTTCCTTGCAAGCTACTAGTAGTTCCTCCAACATGAAACTACACTAGTTGAACACTGCTCCATTTTCCCAAAAGTCAGTGACTGATGATGCATCTAGAGTGCATTCTCCCTTATAGTAAGACCTCATAACCTTGCTGGCTATGATGTAGTAGCCAGTCCAGACTGTGTCAGGCAATATTGGTTCAATCACTGCAGTGCATCCTCCTCTTTTTGTGTTAAATTTCTCGTATAGGCTAAACTCACCTTTCTTTTTCCCATGCTTATCGGGACCCTATAATCCCTTCGACACATCCTCTCCTTGGGAGGATAGTCCAGTAAGCTATTGGATGTCTTCAACATTGATTGGATACTGCTTATCCAACCATAGACTTCTGTCATGCACCCTGCTTATCATAAATTTCGTGCAACGCACAATCTCCCATGTGGTACCAAACACTGGTAAGTCTCTCAGGTTCATGATGGTCGAGTTAAATAAGTTGATGAAGTGTTATTTTGGTACAAATTGCATTCCTCTGATTCCATACAGAACTATATCCCAAAAGACATATGTGTGAATTTGTGGGAACAAGGTTGAATCCATGAAGTCAAGGTCGAGGAGCTTAACATGCTCTACCTTCCCTTTAAGATCACCCACAATCTCGACTCAGGGATCGCAGGGCTCACCTAGTACTGCTTCTTTAGTCACGACACTTCGACTTGCTATTGCTCTCGGCATTCACACTTTTGTGGCGGGTAATAACTAGGGTTATGTCTGCATCTTTTCCAATGGTGCCAACTGGTTCACACTGCTGAGTTTGGAAATGGATATGATATTTTTAGAAACCGTACATTCTCAGCTAAGTTCTGAGAGCCTTATACTTAGCTTAACGGGTAATTTTTTAGCAGTAACTGCTACTCATCCTGACCGTATGGACGCAATCAAGTGTGAGTTTTCTGACGGGACGGTTTAATCAAGGCAAATCCTATTGACGATCTTTGTATATAATTATTTGAGTGGAATAGGGATGTGGCCTATTTGAGACATTTCTGTTTGATGGCTGGGTGTCGATGTGAACTTCGATGGCATCTTGGCATAATGTGGCTTTATGGCTTAATGGGTGTAAGACGGGGTACCAGAATGGCAATAAAGGTTGTGACTAGACTGGGTTTGCATGGCCTATAACTCATATTGGATTTGGATTCATGGCCCCTCCGACCACAAAGGTTGTCCTCATCATCTTTAATGACTGTCATGAATGGACTCTCTTATGGTTCAGGTCCTGTACTGCTGAGTCATCAATTTTGTATCAACCAACACTTAGACAAAACAAATGAACTATGTGTTATGGTGCAATACTGCGCATATGGACTTTATTAACTGAATTTACAAAATTTCAGAAAGAAAACAAAACTCAAATCTATCTATTGTACAAGCTCCTTCGGATTGGAGTGACTGTCCTTCTCTCTCAGTTTTGAGATAGGTAGGGATTCATGCGAGCATCATTCACCCATCTCGGTCATAACACACCATCCAGTTGCATGAGTCTGATTGCTCCTGAGGGTCAGATATTCGCAACTATGAAGGGTCCCAACCAGTGCATACACAACTTTCTAGGATGATTTTGGTTTCGACTGTCGTAGAGTAACACCTTGTACCCTTGTGTGAATAACTTGGTCTTAATGTGTTGGTCGTGCCAAGATTTGTGTCTTGCCTTTTCAACCGACTGATGGAGGTCTGCTAGAAATCTTGTTTCCTCGAGTTCTTGTAGCTCCACAAGTCTCTGTGCCACTAATTCCTCTTCTAACATACGTGTGACTTGTGAAATATACAGGCTTGGAGTGATGAAATCTGCAGGCACAACTTCCTCTCTGCCATAGACTAATTGTAACATCGTGTATCTGTGGAGTTTATTTGTGGTGGTCCTATAGGCCCATAGGATAGCTAGATTTATATCATCCCAGTCCTCCCGGTTTGTGCAACAGACCTTTGTTAGTCCTTTTTATAGAATCTTGTTGAAGGCTTCAACTGTTTCATTGGCCTGTGGGTGGTATGGAATTCTCTTGTGATGCTAGATCATAAATTCTGTTGTGAGTGCTTCTATAGTGTTGCTAATGAAATGAGCTCCCTGATCGCTGGTTAGGCTCCTGAGACATCCGAAATGGGTGATGATATTCTCAAAAATGAACCTGATAATAGTGTATTTCAAACAGTCCTATACCACTGTTTCTTCTACCCAATAGGTAAGGTAGTCAGTCGCGGTAATGATGTACCTGGAATTTGAATGTTTGGATGTGGGGTTGATTGGTCCAATGAAGTCAACTGCCTATTTCTCAAATGCCTGTAGAGCTCTAACTGGTTGTAGTGGCATTTCATCTTGGCGTGATAGCTTGCCCACCCATTGACAAACATCACACGATCTACCGTATGATTTTGCATCCTTGAATAGTGTGGCCCACCAAAGTCCTACCTGTAGAACTTTCTGTGCCATGGCCTTTCCTCTGACGTGGCCTCCTACGATTCCACTATGAAATTCCCAGAGTATGTCCTACCTTTCATGATCCAGGATGCATCGTTTGAGGATGTTGTCTAGTCCTAGTTTATACAATTTTCCGACGATCAGCTGCTAATCTGCTGCTCTAATGACCATATGGAATTTATGGGTTGCATGATATGTTTTAGGACATGCCCCTGTGCTGATAAATATTGCTATGTCCTCCAGATGTTTCGGTATGGACTCAATCCTGAACAAGTCTGCATATGGGAGATGGTCATCCACTGCTCCGCCACTTTCTCCTAAATCTATCCTGGATAGATGGTTGGGTCTGACATTGCATCGTCCCATTTTGATGATGAATTCAAAGGAAAATTTCTGAAATAACAACAACCATCTACAAATTCTCCCTTCCAACATAGGTTTGTTAACTAGGTATTTCAGTGTGGAATGATCAAGAAAGAATTTGAAATGAGATCCTAACAGATAATGTCTAAATTTATGTAAAGAATAAATCATTGCTAAGCCTTCCCTTTCTGTCGTTGTGTAATTGCATTCTGCTTGCTAAAAATTTCAACTCGTAAAATAGATAGGGTGATCCATAGATCCATCTCCAGGTTGCGTTAAGATAGCTCCTAAGGTAATTCCAGAAGCATCTACATGGACGCGAAATTCCTTTTCCCAGTTTGGGAATATCAGAATCAGTGCTGTAATGAGTTTCTCCTTAAGTGTCTCAAATGCTTTATCACATTTAGGAGTCTATTGGAACATATCAGCCTTTTTCAGGAGGTTTTCCATAGGTGCAGTAATGTTGGCATATCTTCGAATGAACCTATGATAGTAACCTGTGTGTCCTAGTGTGGAGCGCAACTATTTAGCACTCATAGGTGGTGTCATATTCACAATGACCGCAACTTTGGCTGCGTCTACCAATACTCCTTCTCAATAAACTATATGGCCCAACAAATTTCCATGTGGCACACAGAAGATACAATTTCTGAGATTTAATGAGATTTGCAATTATCTGCATCTGTCAAACATTAGCTTTAGCAGTGCTACATGTTCCTTAAGAAGGCTATATATTGTCCAATCATCCATATAGACTTCTATAAATTTGTGAATGAATTCTCTAAAGGCTGCTATCACAATCTTGGAAAAAACTGCAGGGGTGTTCTTTAAACCAAATGGCATCACGTTGTATGAAAAAGAGCCCCATTCTATAATGAAAGTGGTCTTTCTTTTGTCTTCTTCAGCAATCATGACTTGATGGTATCCTAAAAATCCATTTGTGAATGAGTATGATTCCTTCCCCGCAACCTATTCTAGAACCTCATCGGTAAAGGGTGTTGGGAAAGGGTCGTACACACAGGCATAGTTGAGGCTTCTGCAGTCCACACAGACTCTAATATCCTCAGTGTCTTTCTTGCTTTGAATGACTATTGGGCTGACCCACTCTTCTTCTTCTACTGCAAAAATGAGACCTGCTTCTAACATTTTATCAATCTGCTTCTTAACTTTCTCTTTTACTCTTGGGTTAAGACGATATGGTTTATGTCTGACAGGCTTGGATCCTGTTTTTAACTCAATATTCATTTCTCCCATGACTCCTTTGATTCCCTTTAATTCTAAAAAAGTATTTGGGAACAAATTCTCATATTCCCCTAATAAACTCTGTATTTCCTGACTGGTTTGTTCATCCCAGTAATCATCTCCCACCATAGCTATCTTGGGTTGCTCTGTAGTCCCTATGTTGAGTCTACGCAATTTTAATGGGTGATTGTAGGAACTATCAGTCTGGCTAGGTATGGTGTTTTGGATTTCTTTTCTCCCCTATGTCTCTTTGATGTCTATGTTTGTTAGTTCTTCTAATTCGTCTAGGATTTATGAATCTTTGATAATCTGATAGCATTCTATAGGATTCTCAACCGAGGGTAAGTGGAGTTTAGTATGAATTTATTAGGTATGATTGGGGCACACTACAAAGTTTGATATCTTATTACTATTGGATATAAAAAGAATTTCTTTAATATTTTGTAGGGCTAGTTCAAGCTCAGGGTGCTTACTTGAGAATGAAAAGTCCTTGAAAAATTGAGCTGCCAGTGTCTGCCAATTGCTGATCTATATTCTAGTTTCCTCATGTATGAAACAAGCTTTCAGGATTTGGCCTAGAGAGTGGGGAAATACCTGAACCCAGAAGCGAGAGGGTATCTCCACATCTTTCCATTGTGTTGCACACTGTTCAATGTGTATTCTAGGATCTGATTCTCCATTGAATGGTTGCGCAACTTGGAGATCCGTCTGCATCTCTGATTCCATCTGCTCTTTATTCCAGAACCTGTACTTGATAGCTTGCTTCACCTCATCCCAAGTTCCGAGTACGACTTTATGAGTGGCCCACCATCTAGCAGGGGTGTTCTGAAAGGATACATCTAGTACCGAGATTTTTTGATCTTCTCTCACATTCTCTTCCATATTCTGCAAAAAATTGTTTAGATTTGAGGTACCATTGTATAATGGGTTTTCTCTAACTTCGGTCCCAACCCATCTAGTCGTTCTGATAGTTGCGCATCTTCTTGAGAATATTTCGTGCGAGCCTTGTTGCCAACTATCAAAATCCAATTCTAAATCTTTGTCTGCTGACTGTATATGTCTCTAGCTTACTATTCCATTGGTAGTAGGGTTTATATAATCATTTCTTATCCCAGCTGTTATAGTGTACAACTAGTCTAGGTATTCTCCCTCCATATTATTGTCTGTCGGTTCTGTGTACTTGGGTCCTACATATGGATCCACAGGTTGAACTACCTTGATTCCTTCAACTTCAAAAGTCACAGTGTCTTTCTTTAAGTCGATTACTGCATAATTGTCATAGGCCCAATTGATGCCAAGTAGTGCAAGGTAGGGGTCTTTGTCTCCCATGATCTCAATAAATTCAAAGTCAACTATTTTTTTTACTCCTGCTACATCGATTTCCATGTTCTCTAGCCTTCCTATGGGAAAGATACAATATTGGTTTTCCATTCTTAACTGAATTGGGCAATATGTCAGTCTCGATTTTCCTAAGGGTTCCCAAATATTCTTAGGCATAATGTTCACATATAACCCTAGGTCTAGCATGGCATCCTTAATTTCGAAGTTGTCTAACTGGGCTACCAGTCAAAATTATTTTCTGGTTCACACTTTTCTTCTCTGCACTCTCTGAGTACTCTTCTCATGGGAAGATTATCCCTTATCCTTGCTTCTGGGGGTTCCTCATTCCCTAAGACTAGGTACAATGCATTGCACAACTTTTCTGTTAGTTGGTCATTCCCTAGAATGTCAAAGAATAATTGAAACCAAAGGTCAACTACGTTTTGGGGTTGCTCAGACTGTCTTGGTATGACTACAAGGTTTTTGGGTGCAGGGGGTGAAGCAGGGACTTGTGCCATCTTAGGGTAAACAGTCTGCTGGGGGGTGTTCTCTTACATTTCATGACTAGGAATATTCTGGAATAATTCTATGGCATATTTAAAGAACAACTTTTTCTTTAGGGGGTCATACCTATCTCCCTTAGGTACTACTTTCTGAATCTGAGGTAGAGTATCAACATAAACTCCTATCTTCGCTCCTCCTCGAGTAGTGATATTAAGGTTGGGCAATTGTCCCTTAGAAATCCTCTTGATATCTGAGCTGACAAGGTTAGTTCCTCTTTGTCGTACTCTGTCTTCCCACTTTGCAATTAACTATGGGGAGTCTTTAGTTGCATGTCCGTTGGTTCTGCAGTGAGAGCACCATGGCTGCCTTGGATGATGACAATATCTGGCCAAGTGACCTTGTTCATCACAGTTATAGCATCTACTTGGTCCTCGTCCTCTAGTTCTTCCTCCTTTGAAATCTCCTCTAGCTCCACCTCCTCGACCTCTTCCTTTTCCCTGAAGGTTTTCATTCACCCTGAATGTTGTTCAGTCTAACCTGTCTGAAAGTGTGTCCAATGCTCTACATTGATTGGTAGTATGCATGGTAGATGTGCAAAAATCGCAATGTAATGTGTTTGGTATTGTCGAATATTTATGCATGATGGGGAACTGTCTTGGCCCATGACTGTGGATTTGGAAGATCTCACAATATTCCACTGTCGGTGCTGCTTGGCCTCCTGGGTAAGGATGATATGGGGTAAGGTTATGGAATGATGAATTTATCGACACTTGCAAAAATACTCTTGTGGGTCCTGATGGGGTTACCATTAGATTATGAGGAGGTCCCAATCCCCTCATTCTCAGACATTCAATCGCTAGATGACCTTCCTTATAACATATAGTGCACCAAACCTGTGGTCGTCTTGGTCTGGGTATCATCAGCTCCTAAATCTTTTCTGTCAGTGCCGATATCTTCCCTTGTAAATGTGCCAGATTCACATCTACTAGGGTCCGGGTTGCTCTTAGGCTCCTGGGGTATCCCGCCGTGGCTTCAATATTCATCAATTGTTCCAAGGCATATGTTAACATGGCTATCCATTGTTGTGTTAGCGAAATCCAAGTCAGAGGCAACAACCCCTGAATGTACTACTCCCTTTGATATTATTTGTGTATTGGATGTGCCAACCTCCTTATGGCATCTTTAAACTTTTGGTTGTACTCCCAGGATGATTCGCCTTCCCTCTGATGGATCTCGCGCAACTCAGACAGAGCCTGATGTTCTGACTGAGGTAGTTTGAATTCTTCTATAAACCTTGTCCGTACCTGGCCAAGTGTGAACGCTTGACCTTGCGTCCCTGGCACTCCTGGTTCAATGATATTCATGTACCACTTGAGGGAACGAACTCTCAAGTTAGTCTGGAACTCGACCATCTTATTCGCATCCGGAGTCCCTCTGGATATCCATATTGCTTCGCATAGGAACCAGTGTTGCTGAACGTCTTCATCTCCCTTATCCCAAAATTCTGGGTATCGGGCAATCGAACCTCTCGCATGGCTAGCCATTGTTGATCCTATTGTTCATATCAATGTGAACCCTAACGGTCCCGCTTGTGTTCTACTAGGGGATCCCAATATCCTCCCTATACCCGCACTTCCTGGTTGTGACTGACTAACTAATTGTATTGGAACAAAACTAGCATGAGAAGGTAGTATTGAACTTACTTCTTGTATATAAGGCACTTGGGTATGGGTGATTCGAGGCTAGCGCCACTGGCTTCGGGGAAATTTTCTTTGATTTTGGGGGTCTCTTTAGCTTCCATTGGGATGATATCTTCGACTGGATTCCTGATATCTCCTGTTATCGGGGATGAATCTTCTCTTTCTCCTCCAAGATTCATGCAGACTTCCTCCTCCCTTACATCTGTACTTTCTCTTTCTCATCCCACTTCTCGGGAACTTCTTTCTCTCCTTGCTTCTCTCTCATTTAATATTTGACTGACCAGTCATTCCTGTTTTCTCATCTTCTACAGTTATTCCATCTATGTTTCCTCTACTTCTCCCGATCTACCTTCTTTCCTCAACTTTTCAGGATGTCTTGCGACTTTCTTGATCTTGCCGCACCACCAATTCTCAACTATGGCGGCTCTCTTCAAATCTTGCTCATATATTGAGTCTGTTTCTTGCTGTTTCCCCCCCATTTTTCAAACCTTTCCCCTCTCTCATGCCATGACTCTCACCCCATCTCGCCCTACCCCAAGCGAGGGTGTTTACGCTGCCATCTTGGTCGGGGACATAATCAACATCCCTTCCTCCATCAAGAAAACCTTAATGCACAAGGGGATTTCTCTCAATAGTATTCCCCTTGCACCTTTCTTGAAAATTTCCTCTACCCATGAAAAAGACTGGTGGTTCTCAGCTGCAAATTCGATTATGTATCCCTCTAGCGTGGTGCTAACCCATAAATCCACAGCTTGTGTAACTGGGCAATCCAACCTTTGGAGTGTTGCTAAATTTTTGATATCCCACACAAAGATATTCTTGGCACTTCCTTGGAACTCTGGAGCTTCTTGGAGCCTCTTTATCCAGTGAAAAAATTATTCTAGGAATTTAACCCAGAAAATCTCATTCTGGTCGCTCGATCTTTCTGAGTAAAATATTGCTTCGCAAGTGTTTTCCACTGATTTTCTCCTTAGTTATACTTCTTTCCATATGAAGGCGTAACAGTTCCTTTCCCACCATTGATCAATGCCATATCTATGGATCGATGACAACATTCTCCCTAAAGGTTCCCTTTAACACAGGGCCTGGCATCAGAACCATTTTGTTGGCACGAATTTGATCATACTAGGGTCCTTCTGAGGTTACCAACAAAAGGTACTGTGTAGTCTAGAGCGCTGGCATTTTCATATCCTTCGAAGAGAATAAGTCTCATTCGAAGCGCTTCTTAGAAAGATAGATATGGAAGGGTAAGGAAAAGACTAAAGAGGATCCATAGGGTAGTCATAACTCATTCTTGTTCTTGCACAAGAGACATTAATAGATCTGAAACATATAAATGAATGAATCGAACCTACTTACATTACGACCAAGAAATTAAACATTGAACCATCAAATATAACTCATAAGCTATAAGGAAATACTGTAATGCATAAGTAAACATACAAAGACGCAACATATTTTGAAATTTGGTCCTACTTCCTATTATATTTAGGATATTTCTCTCATTACAGACTCATAATTACATAGAAAGGCTCAATACAGAGTCTTGGCTCTAGACTCATGCCACAAAGCTCTAATTCTCCAACTGAGAGGTCCAATTCATTACAGACTCAACATTGTCTTCCTTTGACCTACAACAATTATCAACAACTAATCCCAAAACCTGGAGACTCTGACCAACCTGACTCGACTCAACCCAGCCAACCATCTCATGAACTATTGAACCAACTGATGAGCGAACCAATGAACAAACCATTTTACAATTGTGTTCAGTCATATATATAGCTGGGTTGTGTCTTCCTTCTCAGTTTTCATTCTTTCTTGTTCTATTGCAACTGTTTGTTGCTTCGTTGGCATTGCACTAAATTCCGCAATTGCTTTCTGTTGCTCTTTTTCCCAACCTTTGATGGATTTTGCACAACTTGTGCTTAGTCAAAACTTGTGCGATTCCTTCTAAAAAACGAAGGGTCCAATAGTCCTTGCTTCACTACAGTGCTCTTGTTCTATTGATACTGCAATGGAACATAAACCAACCAAAGTGAAAACAACAATAGTGTGTTCAATGAAAACCTATACATGTGATCAATGAGTCATGTAATAAAATGAGAATGATTTTATGGGAAAGAAACATGCCACCATATTATATTAAGTAAAAGTGGAAGATACAATCGAGCCGCCTTGATGTTGTAAGGTTCCCTTTTAGTGGCCATTTGCTCCAACACACACTTGCTTCAAACTTGCATGAAGATGACCCACAATAGCTTGATGAAACACTGGAGATCTCAAGAATCAATTGAAATAGAGTTCCTCACACAATCTTCAGCCCATTCCTTCATAAATTCCTTACTTGATCGTACTTGCTTTTTTCTTAGCCTTTTCCATGAGAAATATATCATTATATAGGATAAGGAGAGATGGTTAAAGAGATGAGGACGATCCCACCAAATCAGAGAATCTAGTAGGATCCCAACCATATGGATGCCACCTCATATTCCAGAAGATTCCCTTCTAGAATATTTGTGAACTTCGTCCCTTTTCTTATTCTTAAAATGTCACCACACCTTGTCTATAGAGCAACCTACGAAAATTCCACAAGATAGGTTAAGGACAACCTGTGGAAATTAGGCATTTATGCACTATGTATTACTCTTATCCTGCGACGTCCTTCTAAAAACAAGTTTTGTAGAGGGAGAAACCAATTGCTTTTCTCATGCAAAATATCCTTTTGAGAGCCTGAACACATGCTTGTAGAAAATCACCAGGGTGACCAAAATAATGTGTAACAAAATGCCCCCTAAAGTATGAGGCTAGAACTGGTGATAGCCGAAATAATTTGTAAAATGAATGTGTGTTTAGGGAACAAGGATCTCACCAATCGAGAACCTACAAACAACCAAGCATCTACTCAATATTATACCATTTCTGAGGTAGGAATTCCCATGCTCATACTATAAGTGAATTAAATCATGAATGTCAGTCATGGCCACTAATCATATACCATGGATCCATGTCATCAAGATTCTATATAGCCACCAGGAATACACTGTGGATCTATGTTCTAAAAAACTCAAAACTGGACATAGCCACGAGACATACAAAGTGGATCTATGCGTCAATACAAATCATAAATACTCCATTGCAACTTGGACCAAAATGGTGAGATCCAGGGTCTTCAATCCCATCATCTATAAGTAGGAATCTATTCATGCGATTACAAGTGTTGAAGTCGAACATGGTAGAAACCACTTGATTATCGGTCATTGATGAAAATCGTTAACAAGTGTGAGGGAAAATCACCATTGATGTCAATGACTCCCAAGGTACCTTAATACAATCCATCAAATGCGAATAAATTATATGAAGTCGAACACTTGATGAAATCTCTCGATCAGGGACCGATGATGTGAATCCACTGTCGAAATCGAAGAAACCTGCCATTGAGACATGCAAGCTCTAAGGTACTAAATTATTTCTAAGTCTTGTTCCTGGATGATGAGTTGAAGTTGACAAGAAAAGACTCATCACAGGAGGGCCTTGATGTATCCCCCATAAATGACATGAAATAAATAACAGATTTAGGGTATATCAAAGTATGAACATGATTTGAAAATGACACAGGGAAGGCCGACATGGTAGGAATTGATAAATGCAGATGGTCGACTCGATAGAGGGCTTGTGCAATGTTGGACTTCTCTTGAACATATGAATGAAATGACAATGGTCTTGGCAACATTGAATCAAAGATGACCCAAGATATGAACTTGTAGAAAGTCAAACAAGAGACAAATGCATTTCCCAACCTGGGTTCAATGATGAAGGGGGCATCATGTTCAAGAGCGACTATTACTGCCACTAACACAAACACAAAGACACATTTCTTTCCCAAAATTTCCCCCACCATTTCTGGCGAGTACCTCTATATTTTTATGCAAGCTTGAGGAGGATAACATATTCTTGTTGATGTAATCTCATCCTTTGGATGAGTCCGTCAGAGTATGTTTAACGAACTCTAAGAAGGAGTGGTTCGGTCCCATATGGGTCTTTCGATGCTTGTTTAACGAGCCCAAAGAGAGAAATCTTAGAGGTTTTTTCATATTTAGAGAGTTTGAAAAATAATTTAAGAGAACTCTCTTATTTCCTTTTTCGTAAATTAGTTTAATGAGACCAAAAAAGTGATAAAATATTGGCCATCAAACGTTTTCTTCAAATACTTTTACGAGTGTGAAAAGAATAAGGTCGCTCGACAATATTTTCATTTTTATGGATCGTGAAAAGATATTAAAAGATACTCCATAAGTTTCTCTTTTTGTGTTACCATGACCAGTACGAAAAGATGACAAAATCATATTCAATTGTGTTCTCATTGATTTACAAGCACGAGAACGAACATACACTGAGCTCGAGGTTTTTCCTGAAAAACCTAAAAATTATTTGTACATGTGACAAACGTAAAAACAAATTAAGAAAAGTATCGTTATTTCATCGTTCAGGCTCCAAGACCATTTATTTGAAAAAAAATACAACACTCGCAATACCATTAGAACATTAGGTTTTAGGTAAAACTGAATAAAATAATATAAAAATTCAATAGAAAAAGTAAAAATGAATAAATATAGGTGAAAACCCTTTTTTACCATTTCATTGTCTTTTTACCCAAAACTTATCCCAAAACCCCTTTTTTTCCCTCAAACTTCCTCTGTCAATTGCGGGATATACAGACGACCATTCGACGAATGGCTTCCGCTAAAGAGGTAATCTTCTCGTCCTCTATTTTTTCCATGGATCAATTTTGTTTTTCACTAGTTAAAAATAGTGTTTGAGTCAGTTTTTAGGCCGGTAGGTGCGCAGAGGGGCCGCCGTAGGTGGCGTATATCGGGCCCTGCGAAAACCATAGGTTTCCATAGGTGGCCTTTGGTTCAACTGTGGAAGTTTCACACTATGCATAAAGCTTCACCTGCAGTGGGTGAAAATCAAATTTTTTTTAGATGCATTTAACCAATAAAAATTTCCAAGGAAGTAAACAAAAGGTGTCGACTTATCCCTATGGCTCTTATGTAGGTTTTCAACTATCAAAATGTTGGAGTGGAGGGAGAGGGAACACGAGGATGATGATCTCATCATTGGGAATGACCTGGGCACAATTAATTCCCTCTGCCAATGTAGGCTCCTGAAGTTCTTCAAGATTCAGGGCATGAGGGCCCAACTGAGGTTGCTTGAGTACTTGGTCCACATGTGGGATGTGGATCAATAGGTATTCCATGTGGGAGTCCACATACTCTCCCTAGATATCAAATATATCTATTTTTTGATGGGGTTATCATGTTGTGGATCCCATGTGACTTTGACAGGGGTCAGAGGGGGCGGTTTACCAATGAGTGAGTATGTTCGTCGATATTGTGATCCTGATGCTGAGAGATGCAAGGGAAAGTTTTCCATTAGGGGTGCCTAAGATTTACCCCTACGAACTATCCTGTTCACTATTGCATGTATGGCGGGGAGTGCATCTCCTCACATGGCCCTCTAGAGCTACTTCCAGTATGCAGTGGAGTGTATGGAGCCCCAGATATTCAATTGGTCTGACAGGGTTCTTCATAGTATGAAGAAACAACTGACAAAGTGAAAGAGAGGTGTTGGGCCTTTCATTTTTGGATAAGGAATTGCACAAGTTTTGACTGAGCACGAGTTGCACAAGCTTCATTAGAGGCATGGAGAAAGAGCAACGTAAAATAGTTGCGAAAGTCGATGCAATGCTAGCTAAGAAACACACGGTTGAAAAAAAACGAGAAAGCATGCAAGACAAGAAGGAAGACACAACCCAACTTATATATAAGGATAAACATAATTGTAAAAGGGTTGGCCAAGATTATTATAAAAGGGTTAGTCGGGTTGTGGTTGAGTTGATTGATTTAGTCATTCTTGTTTTTGTTAACCAGTTAGATTAGTTATTGATGATCATTGTAAGTCGAGCGAAGTTAAGTCTTGAGTCTGTAATGAATTAGATCTATCAATTTGAGAATTGGAGCTCTGTGACTTGAGTCTAGAGCCAAGATTCTGTACAACACACTGCCATGTAATTCTGAGTATGTAATCAGAGAAATATTCCAAAGATAATATACCTCAATTTTCAAATATGATGTGTCTCTGTGTGTTTACTTATGCATTACAACATCTCTTTATGGCTTATGATTTCTAGTTGATGGGTCTACATTTAAATTCTTTCTAGTGACGTAAGTAGGTTCAATTATTGCACATGTATATTTCAGACATTTTCATGGCTCTTGCGCAAGATCAAGAATGAGTCCTGAAGGATCTATGGATCCTTTCAAGTCTTTTCCCTACCCTTCCCTATATATCTATCTCAACAATGCTTTGGGTGAGACTTCTTCTCTTCGGAGGAGATGAAAATGACAATGCTCTAGACTACATGGTACCTTTTGTTGGTAACCTGAGAAGAACCCTAGTTTGATCAAACTCGTGCCAACAAAATGGTTCCATTGCTAGGACCTGTGTTAAAAGGGAACCTGTAGGGAGAATGCTTCCGCCGATCCATAGATCTGGTATTGATCAATGGTGGGAAAGGAACTGTGACGCATTCATATGGAAAGAAACATAACTAAGGAGAAAATCAGTGGAAAACACTCACGAAGCAATCTTGTACTCAGAAAGATCGAGCGACCAGTACAGGATTTTCTGGGTCAAATTCCCAGAAGAATTTTTCTATTGGATAAAGAGGCTTCAAGAATCTCCATAGTTCCAAGGGTAGGTTAAGAGGATATGTGCGTGGGATACCAAGAAGCTAGCAACACTTCAAAGGATGGATTGTCCTGTTACATGAGATGTGGATTTCTGGGTCAGCACCACACTAGAAGGATACATAATTGAATTTGCAGCTGAGAACCACCAGTCTTTCTCGTAGGCAGATGCAATTTTCAAGAAAGACGCAAGAGGAAGGATGCTAAGAGAAATCCCCTTGTGGATTAAGGTTTTCTTGATGGAGGAAGGGATTTTGGTTATGTCCCCAATTGAAATGGCAACATAAACACCCTCTCTTGGGGTAGGGAGAGGTGAGGTGAGAGTCATGGCATGAGAGAGGGGAAGGGTTCTTTGAAAAATTAGAGTGAAACAACAAGAAATGGACTCAAGAGTCGAGCAAGCCTTGAGGAGAGCCACCATAATTGAGAAGTGGTGGCGTGGAAAGATTAAGAAAGAAACAAGACAGTTGGAGAAGTTGAGGAAGGAAGGAAGATTAGGAGAAGTAGAATAAAGACAGATGGAAGAATTGCAGAAGATGAGAAGATAGGAATGATTGGCCAGTTAAAGGTTGAATGAGAGAGAGACATGGATAGAAAGAAGTCCCCGTGAGGTGGGACAAGAAGGAGAAGGTACAGATGTGAGAGAGGAAGACGCCGACATGAATCTTGGAGAAGAAAGAGAATATTTAGCCCCGATAACAGGAGAGATCAGGAATCTAGCTGAAGTGATCGTCCCAGTGGAAGCAAATGAGACCCCCGTCCCAGTGGAAGCAAATGAGACCCCCTAGATAAAAAAAAATGACCCCAATCACCCATACCCCAAGTGTCTTCTATACAAGCAGTAAGTTCGATACTACCTTCTCATGCTAATTCTGTTCCGGTACAATTAATTAGTCAGTCACAACCAGGAAGTGTGAGTACAGGGAGGATATTGGGATCCCCTGGTAGATTGCAAGTAGGACCGTTAGGATTCATATTGATAGGAACAAAAATATACATAATGGACAACCATGCGGGAGGTTCGATTGCTCGATACCCAGAATTTTGGGGTAAGGGAGATGAAGATGTTGAGAAACACTGGTTCCTATGCAAAGCAATCTAGAGATCTAGAGGGACTCTAGATGCGAGTAAGTTGGTCGAGTTCCAGAATACCTTGATAGGTCATGCTCTCAAGTGGTACATGAAGATCATTAAGCCAGGAGTGCCCAGGATGCAAGGTCAAGCATTAAAACTTGGCCATGTATGGACAAGGTTCATAGGAGAATTCAAACTACCCTAGTCAGAACAATAGGCTCTATCGAAGTTACATGAGATCTAGCAGTGGGAAGGTGAATCTGCTTGGGAATACAACCATAAGTTAAAATATTCCATAGGGAGGTTGGAACATCCTATCCATGAAGAACATCAAAGGGAGTGGTACATTCAGGGGTTACTGCCTCTGACTCAGATTCCATTAACACAACAATAAATAGTCACGTTAATAAACACCTTGGAACAATCGATGAATATTGAATCCATGGTGGGATACCCTGGGAACCTGAGAATAAACAAACCCCCAGTAGATGTGAATCTGATGCAACTACAAGGGAAGATATAGACACTCACATAAAAGATTCAGGAGTTGACAATACCTAGACCAGGATGGCCACAGGTTTGGTGCACTAGATTTTATACAAAAGGTCATTTGGCAAATGAATGTCCACAAATGAGGGGAATGGGACCTCCTCAGAATCCAATGGTAGCCCCACTAGGACCCATGAGAGGAGTTGCACAAGTGTCAAAAAACTTACCATTCCCGAATCCCACCCCATACCATACTTTTCCAGTAGGCCAAGCAGTACCAACAATCGAGTATTGTGAAATCTCCTGAACCCATGGGCATGGGCCAATATAGTGCCCCATCATGTAAAAATATTCGACAGTACCAAAAAAAACACACTGCAAGTTTTGCACATCTACCACGCATACTACCAATCAATGTATAGCGTTGGATGAACTTGCAGATAGGTTAGACGGAACAACATTCAGGGTGAATGAAAACCCTTAGGGACTAGAAAGAGGTCGAGGAGGTGGAGCTGAAGAAGACTTCAGAGGAGGAATAAATGGGGGAAGAGGACCAAGAAGATGTTATAATTGTGATGAGAAAGGTCACTTGGCTAGAGATTGTCCTCATCCAAGGTGGCCATGGTGCTCTCACTGCAGAACCAATGGACATGCAACATAAGACTGCCCAGAGTTAATAACAAAGTGGGAAGATAGAGTGCGATAAAGAGAAACTAACCTTATCATCTCAGAAACCAAGAGGATTTATAAGGGACAATTTTCCAACCTTAATATCGTTACTCGAGGAGGAGTGAAGATAGGAGATGATGTTGATACTCTATCTCAGATCCAGAAAGAAGCACCCAAGGGAGACAGGTACGACCCTCTAAAAAAAATACATTCTTTAAAGATTCCATAGAAGTATTTCAAAATATTCCTAATTTTGAAAAGTGAGAGAACCCCCCCCAGGCGATTGTTTACCCTATCATGGCACAAGTCCCTGCTTCACCCCCTACACCCATAAACCCTATAGTCATACCAAGACAACCTGAGCAACCTCAAAATGTAGTTGGCCTTTGGTTTCAATTATTCTCTGAAATTCTGGGGAATGATCAACTAACAAAAAATTTGTGCAATGCGCTATACCTAGTTTTGGGAAATGAAGAACCCGTAGAAGAAAGGATAAGGGCCAATCTTCCTGAGAAAAATACTCAGAGAGTGCAGTGAAGAAAAGTATGAATCGACAAGGAATTCATATTAATAACCCACTTAGATGAATTTGAAATTAAGGATGTCATGTTGGACCTAGGGTCAGATGTAAACATTCTTTCTAAGAAGACCTGGGAAGCCTTAGGAAAATTGAGGCTAACATATTCCCCAATTCAGTTAAGAATGGAAAACCAATACGAGATCTTCCCCATAGGAAGACTGGAGAATGTGGAAATAGATGTAGCAGTAGTAAAAACAGTGGCTGACTTTGAAGTCATTGAGATCATGGGAGATAAGGACCCCTACCCTTCACTACTTGGTATTGATTGGGCCTATGATAATTATGCACTAATCAACTTAAAGAAAAACACCATGAACTTTGAGGTCAAGGGAATCAAGGTAGTTCAACCTTTGGATCCATATGTAGGACCCAAGTATATAGAACCAATAGAAAATAATATGGAGGAAGAATACTTGGACCAATTGTACACTATAATAGTTGGGACAAGAAATGATTATATAAACCCTACCGCTGATGGGTCAGTAAATTGGAGAAGTATATAGTCAGTAGATGAAGATTTAGAATTGGATTTCAACAGTTGGTAACATGGTCGCACAAAAGATTATCAAGAAGATGTGCAACTGTCAGAGTGACCAGATGGGTTGGGACCAAAGTTAGAGAACACCTAGTATGTGATGGCACCTTATATCTCGACATTGTTTTGCACAATATGGAGGAAGATGTCAGAGAGGATCAAAGAATCTTGGTACTAGATATAGCCTTTCAGAACAACCCCGCCAGATGGTGGGCTAATCATAAATCTGTACTCATAACTTGGGACAAAGTGAAGCAAGCTATCAAGTACATGTTCCAGAACAAGGAGCAGCTGGAACCAAAGATGTAGATGGATCTCCAAGTTGCACAACTATTCAATGGAGAATCGGATCCTAGAATACACATCGAACAATGCGTGTCTCAGTGGTGAGCTGCGTGGATACCCTCTCACTTCTAGATTCAGGTATTTCCCCACTCTCTAAGTCCAATCCCAAAATATTGGTTTATACATGAGGAAACCATAAAACAAACCAGGGACTGGCAACCAATGGCATCTCATTTTTGCAAGGACTTTACATTCACAAGTAAGTACCCTGAGCTTGAAGTAGCCCTACAAAATATTAAAGAATTTATTTTTACAGATAATGGTAGTTATAAATCAAAATTAGTGGTATGTGCCAAGCATAGTCAAGAACTTCAGACAAATCTCCACTTGCACTCAACTGAGACACCTATAGAATGCTATCAGATTATCAAAGATTCAGAAAGCATAGACGACTTAGAAGAATTGAGAAACCTAGCCATCAAAGAAACAGAGGGGACCAGAGAAATCCAAAACACTATACCTAGCCAAACCTATAGTTCCTACAATCNAATTGGAGAAGTATATAGTCAGTAGTTGAAGATTTAGAATTGGATTTCAACAGTTGGTAACACGGTTGCACAAAAGATTATCAAGAAGATGTGCAACTATCAGAGTGACCAGATGGGTTGGGACCAAAGTTAGAGAACACCTAGTATGCGATGGCACCTTAGATCTCGACATTTTTTTGCACAATATGGAGGAAGATGTCAGAGAGGATCAAAGAATCTTGGTACTAGATAGAGCCTTTCAAAACAACCCCGCCAGATGGTGGGCTAATCATAAATCTGTACTCATAACTTGGGACAAGGTGAAGCAAGCTATCAAGTACATGTTCCAGAACAAGGAGCAACTGGAACCAAAGATGTAGATGGATCTCCAAGTTGCACAACTATTCAATGGAGAATCAGATCCTAGAATACACATCGAACAATGCGTGTCTCGGTGGTGAGCTGCGTGGATACCCTCTCACTTCTAGATTCAGTTATTTCCCCACTCTCTAAGTCCAATCCCAAAATATTGGTTTATACATGAGGAAACCATAAAACAAACCAGGGACTGGCAACTAATGGCAGCTCATTTTTGCAAGGACTTTTCATTCACAAGTAAGTACCCCGAGCTTGAAGTAGCCCTACAAAATATTAAAGAATTTATTTTTACAGATAATGGTAGTTATAAATCAAAATTAGTGGTATGTGCCAAGCATAGTCAAGAACTTCAGACAAATCTCCACTTGCACTCAACTGAGACACCTATAGAATGCTATCAGATTATCAAAGATTCATAAAGCATAGATGACTTAGAAGAATTGAGAAACCTAGCCATCAAAGAAACAGAGGGGACTAGAGAAATCCAAAACACTATACCTAGCCAAACCGATAGTTCCTACAATCACCCATTAAAATTGCTCAAAATCACCATAGGGACCGTAGAGCAATCCAAGATAGCTATGGTGGGAGATTACTTGGATGAGAAAACCATTCAGGAAATACATAGTTTTTTGCAGGAATATGAGGATTTGTTCCCAAAGACTTTTTCTAAGTTAAAGGGAATCAAAGGAGTCATGAGAGAAATGAAGATTGAGTTAAAAATAGGATCCAAGCCTGTCAGACATAGACCATACCGTCTTAATCCAAGAGTAAAAGAGAAAGTTAAGAAGGAGATAGATAAGATGTTAGAAGGAGGTCTCATTTTTGCAGTAGAAGAAGCAGAGTGGGTCAGCCCGATAGTCATTCAAAGAAAGAAAGACACAAAGGGTATTAGAGTCTGTGTAGACTACAAAAGTCTCAACTCTTCCTGTGTACATGACCCCTTCCCAACACCCTTTAAATATGAGGTGCTAGAACAAGTTGCGGGAAAGGAAGCATACTCATTCACAGAAAAATTTTCAGGATACCATCAAGTTAGGATCACTGAAGAGGAAAAAAGAAAGACCACTTTCATAACAGAATGGGGATGTTTTGCATACAACATGATGTCATTTGTCTTAAAGAATGCCCCTGCATTTTTCTCCAGGATTGTGATAGCATATTTTAGAGAGTTTATTCACAAATTTATAGAAGTCTATATGGATGATTGGACAATATATAACTTGATCAAGGAACATGTAGCACTGCTAAGGCTAATGTTTGACAGATGCAGAGAGTTGCAAATCTCATTGAATCTCAGAAAGTGTATCTTCTATGTCCCACATGGGAATTTTTTGGGCCATATAGTCTTCCTAGAAGGAGTATTGGTAGACCCAATAAAAGTTGCAGTCATTATGAATATTCCACCACCCATGAGTAATATGAATTTGCGCTCCACGCTGGGACACACAAGTTACTATCGCAGGTTCATCCGAAGAGATGCCAACATTACTACACCTCTAGAAAACCTACTGAAAAAGGCTGAAACGTTCCAGTGGACTCCAGAATGTGATAAAACATTTGAGACACTTAAGGAGAAACTCATCACAACACTAATTTTGATACTCCCAAACTCGGAGAATGAATTTCACGTCCATGTAAATGCTTCAGGAATTGCCTTAGGAGCCATTTTAACACAACCTAGAGATGGAGCTATGGATCACCCTATCTATTTTGCGAGTCGGAAGTTGACACAAGAAGAACACAGCTACACAACGATAGAAAGGGAGGGTTTGGCCATGATTTATGCTTTGCAGAAATTTAGACATTATTTGTTAGGGTCTCATTTCAAATTCTTCAATGATCATTTTGCATTGAAATATCTAGTGAACAAACCTGTGTTGGAAGGGGGATTTTGTAGATGGTTGTTGCTATTTCAGGAAATTTCCTTTAAAGTTATTATGAATCTAGAAAGATGAAACGTAGGACTTGATCACTGTCTAGGATATAGTCAGGGGAAAGTGATGGAGTGATAGATGACCAGCTCCCAGATGTAGATTTGTTCAGGATTGAGGCCATACCAGAATACCTGGAGGACATAGCAATATTTCTCAGTACATGGACCTGTCCTAAAACTTATTCCACAATCCAGAAATGCCATATGGTTGTTAGAGCAGCAAATTACCAACTAATCGCCGTACAATTGTATAAACTAGGACTAGACAACATTCTCATATGGTGTGTCCTGGATCATGAAAGGTAGGATATACTCTGGGAATTCCATAGTGGAGTTGCAGGAGGCCACGTAGGAGGAAAGGCCACGACAAAAAAAGTAATATAGGCAAGAATTTGGTGGGAAACACTCTTCAAGGATGCAAGAGTATATGCTAGATCGTGTGATGTTTGTCAATGCATGGGCAAGCTGTCACGCTGAGACGAACTACCACTACAACCGGTCAGAGCTCTACAAGAATTTTAGAAATGGACAGTTGTTGTGAGAGGGAAATCCCTCTACGGACTAGCACTTAGGGTTAAATTATGCATGCAGAAAAGACCTAAAGATTTCTACTTTCTACCATCGTCCCAGACCTAATCCCCATTATTCTTAAGAAAACACATATTTAAGAAGATCAAATGAGCATACCTTATTTCGGGCGTTTGATGTAGATCCTTCCTTACGCTTGATCGCTTTTTGATTGCTACTCTCCTCCCAAGGTGACCTGCACTCACATAAAACAAACAAAAAACTCCACATGCATTTGATATATATATTAATAGGTTGGAGATTCAATAAACAAGTATACAATAAACCATGAAAACCTCATATGGTGGGACGGGAAAAGTATTTCTTTATTATTAACTTCAACAAATCAACTTACAATGATGAAGCCGGCCGCTGCTCCATGAACCTGGCCGTGGGCTCCTCTTCAACTATCCTCCAACTTCTTTGCTCTATCTTTCTCTTTGCACAAGGAAGGGTAAAGGGTTGGGACAAAGGTAATATGCAATTGGGTATATTTTCTTTACTATGATTCTCCTCCTCCAAATGGGACCCCTAACCCTTCTTTTATAGGATAGAAGAAGCTAGGTATTTGGATGAACCCTTGGCCATGCATGGCTAGAAGGTTTAGTTAGCTCACCCAAAGCTATGTGTTCCATCGACAACTTTCCTTTTTTCATTTTTTTGTAGGTACACGCGGGATGTTTTTCATCAACGAGCATGTACACGCGTGTAGTAATAGAGCAGGGCATGTGGGCCTTTATAAAAAGTGTTTTTAAGAAGAGTTGTTCAACAGTGCTTTGGCAAAGAAGGAATCTGAGATGGCCTGATGCCAGGCAAGTATGTCTGGTGAAAATTAGGGTTATAACAGATGCCCCCTAATGTGTGAGGTTAGAAGAGCATCTGATGGCCGAAATACATTACCAATCTTTACTGATGTGCCAAACAAGTGAGCCTATGGACCAGAAATCGGGAGACGCCATCTACAAAAAATAACAATTGTCTCACCGAGGCAGGCATAACCATGCTCAAGATAAAATAAACTCATGGATACCAATCAAATACACTATAGATCCATGTCATATAACTATATAAAGTGTAGCCGTGAACAATACACAACAGAGCTACATCTCGAAATAAAAAAAAGATATACATTTAGAGTATCCATCTTCTTCTGATGGTTGGAGATGAGGTCTTTCAGAGCTCGAGCAACAACTTCAAAATCTTCAAAAATCAAGTAGGAGTGTAATATGAGTGTACAACTTCACTACCTAGAGGTCTTTGATAGCTCATCGGTTATGGACTAGAGAATCTTGATGATCAGACTGAAGGCCTCATTGATTTCGAACGAAGACATGATTGGACATTCAGGATGATCGGGTATGGGGGAAAGAGACAAACTGTAGAGGGGATGACTCAGTCTTGGTAAAAACTTCCCTTGGACAACAACACGACAAATGATGAGACTCAGGAAGCATGGCATTAATCATAAGTTTACGAGGCAGGAGGCAACACAAACTCTCCATATGTTTGGAAGAATAACCAAATGGAGGAGGACACAACTCTATGTAGCGATAACAAATTCCTAAGGTTGTATTAAATCCCAGAGTTTGATGAACCAACGGAAAAATGTTCTTTATCCAAGGGTGACTTATTGTGCTGCCAATAAAGAAAATACTTTTCCCTTCCTCTTTTTGGGGTATATTTGATTTTTTTGTCTTTTTCAATGATTTTGGAAAAAATAATAAAAGAATGTTATGTTACAATGGAGGAACGAGTGTTACAAACATACAAGTTCAAGGCTCAAAGACAAGACTGATGTTCAGAGCAATGAAACTTGGGAAAAATCCTCTGGGGGCCAAAGGTGTTAAGACACAGAGGAAAAGTGCTACAAGGCTTGCGTATAAGGTATGCTTCAGATGGTTTAGTTGGGAGAAACATGGAGCCGACATTTAGACCAAAGACGCAGGTATGCAAACGCGGTTAATAAAAAACACAATGGTAACATCCTTCGATGTAAGTTTAACGAGCCTAGAGAAGGTAAGCTCGATGGTTTTTCATATTTAGAGAGTCTGAAAAAACGTAAAAGGAGACTCCATTGGGGTGCCTTTTTCAAAGGTAGTCTAGTCTGTTCGAAAAAGGGGTAAACTAGCATCGACAAGACGTCTATTCAAAACCATTTTAATGAGTGATAAAGACAATATCACTCGACCATTTTTTCATTTTTAAGGAGTCTGAAAAAAGATTAACTATGGACTCCATTAGGAATGTTCTTCTGAACCATTTTAACGAGTGTGAAAGAATAGGGTCACTTGATGATCTTTTCAATTTTAGGGAGTCTGAAAAGAGATTAACTACAGACTCCGTGGGGGTTCCTTTTTCGTAAATTTAGTCCCTCAGGCCTGAAAAAGGGTTAAAATGATACCTGAGAGTACTCTTCTAGAGAGCTGAAGTTCCATAGAGTATACCTTTGTTCGTACATTTGACCATCTAGACCGAAAAAGGGGTAAACTACCGTCGGACAAATGTGACTTCAAATTTCAGTTTGATGAGCGTGAAAGGCCACAAGATCGCTCGACAATCTTTTCATGTTTAGAGGGTCTGAAAAGGGCTTAAAAGAAGACTCGTTATGTCTTTTTGGAGTCCCGAGGGTGAGGTCAAGAGTGAAAAATAATCATGCAAATGAGGCTCAAACTTGTAATCAAGAAAAAAAACAAGGACTCCCGAGCCTATAGTTATTAGAGACAACATGGACACCATAATGCAACCAGGATCTACCTAGGGAATCCATGTTCCGGTAATCTCTACCACCAACTCGCGACACTTCTAAAGTAGCAATGATGGTTTCGTGTCGCAACTTGATGGGATCAATACTATGGAAAAGGGATAAAGACAATGAGATACAAAATTTAGGGTAGAAACCTAACCTATATGCTTAAGTTGATCATTTGATATTTTTCCACTGACCGTCAAAAGTTACCCAAAACTCCAAAAAATAATGTCCCGATACTTGATCAAACCCCTCCAATGCAACTCCTGAATCACTCTAAATGGTTTTTGTTTTAAAGAAAATGATAAGGGGGGGGAAAAGAGTGACAAAAAGAGGCCAAAAAGTCTATAAATAGAAGCTAACAGCTCATTATCACCATTGCTGATTTGGAAATTGACTCTAGAGCCAAAAAACCCCCTTTGATAAAAGTGGTGATTCTGGGAGCTACAGTGGACAAAACGACCATCTGTTTGGATCAAGTAAGTACAAACTCCCTTATCTTGCAATTTAAATCTTTACTTTTTCTTTGGGTTCCATGTTTTGGGGGGGTGTCGACCTTCAAAAGGTCGGCCCTAGGTCCACAGGGGCTGTCTCAGGACAAGCCACTTGTACATTCGAGTAGAGTAAACCCTGCGCGCATGTACACGCGACTGTCAACATTACAGCCCGTGTGGACCTCCTTATTGAATGAAAAAGTTTAAAAAACAAGGGTTAACCCTCCTAAACCTTGGTGTTTTGCAAGATGTATGTTCACTGGAGAGAAAGAGAGCATGAGGAAGTAAGTGAGTTCGTCGGGGAAGACCCCAATGCTGTGGCTACTTTAATGCAATGTGGGCTGCTCAAGTTCTTCTTATGTCCTTTTATGTGGGCACAACCTAGGATACTGAATGCCTTGGTTGATTATTGGCATCCAGATGCAAAGCTGTTTATGTTAGAGGGTTAGTCGCTGGTGCCCACAACAGAGGATATATATTTTTTGACTGGCCTCTCCCGGAGAGGGGAACCAGTCAACTTCCAGACTTTTCCTTCGGGGCTGCATAACATAGTGGAATTGATAGGACTTTACTGTGAGACTGGTATAGACTGCTTGAGCTCACAGGTGCCCATAAGCAAGATTACTAACTTATCATTGTAGGTGATTGTGTTTCTTATTGGGTGGATTACTGGTTCTATGGATCTACATCAGGCGTCCCGTGCATAGATGAACTGTGCAGTCCAGTGCTTAAATGAACAAATATTTGACTGGAGCACAACATTGTTAGATTGTATGAAGATGTAGTTGACAAATTTCCAGTCACAGACATAGAGGAACTTTGGGTTAGGGGCCATTCTATTCTCTTTCTTCTTTGAAAGAGTTCCGAGCTTTAGTCCTCGAATAGTGGTACAAGGACATCAGGCCTCTCTTCCTGCAGTTTGTAGATGGGTAGTAATACTGCCACAACAGGGTGGTGGAAGGACCAATGAGTCCTTCGACGATGATTTATTTGCTTGGATGTCATGATAGATCCCAGTCATAGAGGATTACCCCTATGTTGGGATTGATTTCTCGAGAGATCCTGAGATACTAGTACCTCCTGGTGAGGAGCGAGGAGAGATGGGTAAGTTTACATCATTGTTTTGTTGTTTTTTTTTGTTTTTTTGAAACATATGTAATTTTTATGTTGCTTTTGTTATATATCATTTTTTTTTATACCAGAGTATTTGACGGATATGTGTTTGTTGTGTGAAAATGTGGGACCAGTGAGACCTATGGACTATGCAAGGAACAAGTGTCATCCTCAGCCAGGGGTTGCACCTGCCGCCGCAAGGGGACCAACAACAACAGGAGATCTTCTAGTCGCAGAGGCTGAGAGGGTGTTGAGACAAGTTGAGAAGAACTTTACTGTGCTCACTCGCACGGTCCCTATGGAAGAGATTGAAGACCTGCCACCATCTATGCAGCTTCATGTAGTGGGGGCACCACGGACGTGGGTCCGATTGTTTTGGCGTTTTGCAAACGCCGTTGACCAGTACAACAGGGCCTATAGGCCCTAACCTTAGTTAGACTTTTCACGTGACGAGAGCACTACTTGTATATATTTTTTGAGGGCATAATCCCCATGCCTCGTTACTGGTCATATTTTTGAGGCGTTTGCATCCACCTATGTACTTTGGTGACTATGATGTTTATATATGGATTTTTATGTCTTTTTGTGGCTTATGGATCATTTTTGCAAAAAATGTATTTAAATGTTTATGTGTATGTCCTTTCATATGTGTGCAAGATGCCAATCTAAAATTTGATTAGCTAGAGTATCTTTAATTTGGTTTAAACTCCTAGGAACATGAAAATATGTAATATAATCAAAGCTTCATTCTAAGAGACGTACCCTAAGGAATCATCGGTGTAAAGTCAGATCATGAACTCGGTAAACTCTATTTAACCGAGACACAACCAACTGAGCGTTGAGATAGACCCAAAGATGAGAGATACCAAATGACAAGGTGTCACAAAGCAACTCAATAACTGCACTATACTCAACGACATTATTTGTGGTGTCACCTAAGAATATACCTTCGAAAGATAATAACTGGCCTTGAGGTGAAAAAATTACCCAAGCTGCGGAGGCAAGCCTCCGAGTGTGCTAGCTAGCACCATCTGCATACCCACTGAACACCTTAGATTCACTTGAAATTTGCCACAGTGAAAAAAGATACATAAAAAATGACACATCCAAAACACTAAAAGAAACTAGAAAGTAATAGTACAAAGACTATACATATGTTACAAAAAGCTACCCATGGTGACCTGCCTATGAGTAATACTTTTTGAGGTAGAGTCCATTTCTAGGCTCTGCCAAAGCATTCCCTTCGAATTCAACCAGACGATAAGTGCCCTTTTTTAGAACCTCTTTTATGATGAAAGGTCCGAAGCACATGGGTTTGAATTTTCCTGCCCCCAGGGGGTCCTTATCTTGGTCATAGACCAGGACAAGGTCACCTTCAGTGAAAATTCGAGGATGAACGGACCTATCATACTGACACTTGAATTTATGTTTGTGAGCCTCGTTGGCTAGGGCCACATCATGACACTATTCATTGAGCTTCTCAAGGTATAATAACCACTTTTCAAGTGGAGATGTGTCTCGCAATAATTGTACTGCCAACTTTAGGGATGGGATTTGACATTCGATAGGCAAGACTGCTTCCAGCCCGTAAACAAGTTGAAAAGGTGAGAAACTGGTTGCAGTCTTAACAAATGTTCGGTAAGCCCATAATGCTGAGTATAACATCAAATGCCAATTTGACTTGGCTGATTTGATCGTTCACTGTAGGATGGTCTTGAGAGATTTATTCACAGCTTCTACCTGACCATTTGCTTGGGGGTAGTAGGGTGACGAATGTTCTTTCCATAACCCAAGATTTGAAGTTAACTCAATCATCATCTGGTTCCAA